>OW028576.1:39406746-39474246 GCA_932294295.1 Alitta virens
CCATTGTTCTTGCACTCTGTGACCTCACCATGGCCATTGTCTACTGATGACATTCAGTCCCTCTTTATATTTTATTATTATACTACCATTACAATATTATTACCTCTGTAACACAGAACAAAACATTGTCTCCAGCACACAGGTTCCAGTATTCTGTTCCAATAAATGTCCAAAACGAAACATCCACCTGTAGGTTGATTTGTACCATTGCAGTAATGATAGTCTGAAATATCACAGATGAAAAAATTATGTTTTATTCTGATATATATATCATGGCTCAAGTGAAACATTCGACTTCTTCAACAACACCTTGAATGGTCAAGGAAAAAAAGCTGATCAACGAAAAAACATCTGTCAAATGTCAGAATCGTTAATATGGTGATTTATTCGGGTCAATAGATCCATAACATATCATTACACATGAAACAAAATGACAAAAGTCACTTACTGCTAGGGGGTCCATTGTAATCGGCCCATATACCTTTTTCAAGATAGCACCCGAAGTTTCGTTGTAGAAATAATAAGTACGACATAATTATGGTCCTATTTAGAAGTTGAGCCGACTGTGAACGACAATACTGGGCAGCTTCTAAATGATTCATTGACACTTGGAACACAAAGAAGCATTTCGGTGATGAGCCACTTGAATCACATTCTGGTTTAGCTGAATATTGTGTTTGGCCATAGCACAGAAAAGTACCTGTTCAATGAAAATTAAAAAAAAATACAACAAAAGCATGAATCTTAAGGGGCATTCACACTGTCACGTACAAGACCTACGTATGACCAAGTACATCAAAAATTGGCTATATGCGCTCACTTGTGGCTCTGTTAATCACGTATAAATTCTTCCCATTATCGTACATGGGAAAATTGTAGATCACTTGCTGGACGTCCATAAAACACCCGTCGGACGTCTGTAAAACTCTCCCCAACCATCTGTCAAACGTTCGCCAAACGTCCGGTGTCGATTGCTTGTAGATCGCTCGTAGATCGCATGCATGGAAAATGACAGGCGGGCGATGGACGTCGTCATACATAGCTCATATATATACATGATAGTTTGAACACCCCTTTAAACTGTAAATCATTCACAACGCTGTTGACAGGCCTAATTTGTGTGTTTCACTATAATTGATTGAGGCTGTCTCTTTCATAATAGTTCTACAAATCCTCAAATCATTTTCTTTCTTTATTTTCTTCCCTTTATGTACAAAACACTTTAAATCTTTGAGAGAAGACATTTTATTTGATCTTGAACTTAACACTACTATTGAAACCAAAATGTTTAAAAAATGTTTTCTTCCTTATTTAATTTTACACATTTTCAAATGGGTCACATCGCAAAACAGTGATCAAGTTACTCTTGTGAAATGAAAGTATTTTCACTTAAACTGGTAGTTTCCAAGCAATGCAACATCAAATAAGTTTATATTATTGCTTACTCAATGGGGAGAAAAAGTAACAGCATAAAAATACAATAAGACATCATTAATAATTGTTACATGGATGAAGTCACATAATTGATTACGTCATCAAACAATCCTTATCTGCTACGGTGTCAGTGACCTCTTGTGGTCCTTTTTCTCCCCATTTAGCATATTTCAATATCGTGGCATATCTAAAAATTTAATGTGACCATTTTTGTCGATATCTTAAGAGAATTGGCTTGATCTCATCATAGTTTCTAAAAAATCGACTTTAGTTGTGGTATATTTTCCTGCTGCTGTCTTTACCTTGAAGCAATTTATTTGTACTAGTAGTAGACTTGTTAGTGTTAAACGACGAAGCTCCTTGATAAAAACATTAGGCTCTTAATGCATAGTATTGAAGCATCTAAACCAATAATTGAAAACCACATACCTAATAAAATTAGTAATAAACTGAATTCCATGTTTACTCGAAAAATTTGCCGAAGACACAGGAAGAAATACTGGTATATTTCCTTATGTTGACCCAAATATCCATCAAGTCATGAATGCTATTTGCAGAGAATTCTAAGTATGGGAAGATTCGTCATTCCATGACCGCAACCAAAAAATTGTCTGTTATGCAAGACGCCATAGTCACCATCTATAGCAAGTGTCCCAAAAGTTATGGCCACGGCTGTACAAAAGACGAATATGTGATATTGCGTGTATTTGATTGTGTGATTTAATAACTGATATTGATGCTAGAGGTATGAAATTGTGTATGGCTGAGTAATTTTGTATGCATTCATGGCCAAATGTGCAACGTGCGTTTTCCATTTGTTTGGATAAACGCATGGAAGACGCACGTGGCACATCTGGCCATGTATCATGATTTATTGTGTTGAATATTAACCTGTCTGATGTGGTTTTTTTAATAAAGTTTGTAAACTGAATGAATGATCATTATGAGAGAATGAATGGAATAAATGAATTGAAATTGAAATAAATGAGAATTCAGGAGGTTATTCATGGGGAGCTACGTGCAGGAGTTAGGTGTGAGGTAGACCAAAACATTGCTGTCATTTGCAAGCACGCCGATACGTGCTTGAGAGAGAACACATGACATTGGCCCATTCTAGCAGGGGGCAACACAAAACTTGTTGTATCTATTTAATTGCGGTGAAGGGCCTTGTGATTTGATTTCAACACTCAGATAACCCAGTAAATGGTAAATATACTCAGAAATCAAGAGAGAATATGGCAGTTAATGGATTTTACAGAGTTTACAACTGATAGTTTTAACATTAGATACACCATGAGCATTGAATTTATGGATGTGTGAGCTGTACTAAGTATTATAATAGAAGAATAAGAAACTTGACTTGAGTGAAGACTTGTACCTTACAAGGGATTCCCCTTTCGAAATATCAATGTAAACAAATAGTTGTTCAGAAAAAAAATCACAGAAATTTACCAAAGATATTGACAAAATAATTCAAAGACATGAAGGTCCTCAGAATGCCTTAATTATTTTTTTTCAGTGGTTGAAATCTGGACAAGGGGATCAGTTAATGCGACAAAAAAGCTATTTTTAGCATGACGTCATCAACTTCTCTGATTGGCTGGAAATCTACACTTAAATTGCCAATTAATAAGGTCTGAGGGTTAAATTAAGTCACTCTAGCTCAGTTGCAATTCACCAGAAGAACATTATTGCTGAGTAATTTATTGCAATATAATTTTACAATTCGCCATTGTAAAGATATTAGAGGGCCAAGTGCTATTGATAGTTAGCAACAGGGCCAAATTGTCATATTGGTGCCAATTAGTTACTATATTTTTTTCATAAATATATAGCTATGTGTTATGTACAAAGATTAAGACAATGCAGTATTAAACATATACACATTTGCACTTCAATTCTACAAAGTTTTATGGATACCATTGTAAACCTGGACTACTAGGGTTTAGGGAATGTAGCATGCAACATAAATTACATAATTTGAGCAATATATTCATATTTTCCATCATTATGAAAATAGTGTAAAAATAAAAGCCAAAATGAAGTTTTGAAAGTGAAAGTACTATCATTATAAATAAAATCCAGGGAGGACATAAATATCTCCGCTCTAGTGAGTGTAACAGTGAAACAAGTTAACTCAAAACAGAAGCACCTTCAATTTTCAAATTAATAAAACGTGCATGTATCTATCTATCTATCTATCCATCTATCTATCCATCATCTCATTGCCATGGTCCCTGCCTGTCCTATTTAGCCCAACAGGTGCAGTAATGCAGGACGTAAAGCTCTAATACACCCGCCACCCACCTATCTATCTATCTATCTATCTATCTGTATGTATCTTGGATGAACTAACGTACACATATAGTGCCATATTATGTTTAATAAAGCTATCAATAGGAGTCTTGCACATTTAGCATTTTCCTAATAACTCTAATATATATATTTTACTTTACAAAATCATAGAAAATAGTGAGATATTTATTGAACATAAAAACATACAGTCTGTTAGAACAAGTTAGCTGAGGGCAGGGGCTTAGCTCAGAGGTAGCGTTCTGGGCTTCCAACCGCTGGGTCCCAGGTTCCCGGTCGAGCCTAAGTTGGATGGCTGTTTCCTCCTTCGTCTCATTGCCCTGGTTTCTGCCTTTCCTAATTAGCCTAACTGGTGCAGAAATACAGGACATAAAGCCCTAATCACACACACACACACACACACACACACACACACACACACACACACACACACACACACAAGGCCAATGATAATTTGTGCCCCCTAGCTGGAATGACATTTATTGCGCCATCTGGTGTAATTATCATAAACCACCATTTCTGTATTAGTTGGGAAGTCATGCCATGACATGCAAACGGATATATTTACCAGAGGATGTGTAGATGGCGTTTTTGTTGGCATCAAAATTTTGCCATTTGATAAAACAAGTGATGTGACGTGAGCAGAAAGCATTAGCAACATTGTGTGCTATTTTGTGAACACTTGACTTAGCAATGCAGACAGTGTCCCCTACGACCTGTAGGAAGGCTCCACAGGCAAGAAAACGCAATAAAAATAATCAAGACTTGAACATAAGGAGAAAAAGAATGCATACGGTTGGTGGGTTCTTAATGTCATCTGAAACTAAATCAACTAAAAAAAAGTTTTTTGTCTAGAAAAACGATAACGTTGCCAAATGTCTGCTGAACTAAGGCCAAAAAATTATTTAAATTAATATAGACTGAATGTCATCATCAATGTAGAAGTAGGAACAATAGTGGCTTAAAGTGCCGGGCTTCCAACCTCTAGGTCCTGGGTTCAATTCCCAATTGAGCCTAAATTGGATTGATGTTTCATCCATCATCTCATTGCCATGGTCCCTGCCTGTCCTAATCAGCTCAACAGGTGCAGAAATACAGGTCGTGAAACCCTAATCCACCATCCCACTTTGTTTGTCAACCTAAACTCCTTTATGCAGTAAAATATCTATAGGAGAGATTGGGGACCCTTGGGACATCAAGAAACCAAACCTGGCCTCAAATTAAAGCAGCAGATCATCTTCATTTCTTCTGTGAAAGCCATTAAAGATCAACTGAATTGTTCAGCTTTGTTAAACCATTTCATGTGTTTTGAAGTCTACAGTCATTTTATTTGTATTTTGTAACCCTAGTATTTTTTGGCAAAGTGCCCAGCAGTTAAACCATATCCATTTTTCATTAGAGCCTTTGGGAGAGATTTCATTAAGCATAGTTTGATCGGGATAGCCTGAATTGAAGAGTGGACGGGTGTTTTATTTTATTTTTTTATCACTGCATGGGGAACATTGTGACAGTCAGGCTGGGTAAATTGGGAAAGTGTCCTTATGGACAAGGTGGCTGTCTTATTAACCAAAACTATTTTAAGTATCTAATATTATCAAGTTATGGTAAGTACCCAATACACAAATGAGACTATATCACTGAGTATCAAACTTCCTTCATTTTGCCTTTTTTGTGAGATATTCAATCGAATGTCAAAAGCGTAACAAAGGGCCTCTGTCTCCCCTACTGGCTTAGGCGCCTAAAAAGATAAGTAAAGTTTTTTTGTTTGACTTTGATATTCATTCCATTCAAAAATTGGTCCCAAAAGGGCATTTAAAAGCATGATTGTGAGCTAGAAAGGTTGGTGAATGTTTATATCATGTCAATAATTGGATGGAAAGGTTAACAATAAGTCAAACACCAACTTTGAAACCGAAATCATTACATTTGCTTTTCAGATTCATTAAAAAAAAACAATGTTGAGGTTTAAAAATTTTTATTTTGTCATTTGATTCAAGAAACTCATGAAGTGAAATGAATCAAAAGGAATCAAAATGAAGCAAAATTACAATATTTGAGTGAATTTATGCAGAGCTCATGTCAGCCATGGAGCTACCCATGGGCATGTCATATCCCATGGACATGTCATATCCCATGGACATATCTTCTGCCATATCTTCATCACCCATTGATATATCTGGCACATCTGACCTTTCTGGCACATCTGGTCTTTCTGGCATATCAAGCCTTGCTGGTGTATCTGGTCTTTCTGGCATATATGGCCTTTCTGGCATATCTGGCCTTTCTGGCCTATTGGGCCTTTCTGGCATATCTGGCCTTTCTGGCCTATTGGGGCTCTCTGGCATATCTGGCCTTTCTAGCATATCATCTTCCATATCATCATCTTGAGTCATTTGTCCAGGTCTCAGGCGGTTGAAGAGTCTGCCGAGTCCTGGGAATTTGTCATTCAAGTGCTGTTGGATGGCCTGGCCTAGTCTGACATTTTCTGGTCTTTTGGCCTCAGACATCTGAAATTTCAGAAATGTTTAAATCATTTACATTTTGGGGAAACGTTACACAATGACCATTTAATGCAATTGAATTAAAATTGACATCTACATTCACATGAAGAGAACCTGGATTAATTTATTGCTCCACTGTCTGTCAAAATTTCTATTTTCTAAACCTTCATCAAATGATTGATAATACCTAAGCTTTGATCAAGGCACATGATACATTGAATTAAAATCATTTAACATTACAGGAAAGTTATGAGAACATTACAATATCAGCTACAGTGATATTTCATCAGTTTGCAGGTGAGCATTCGATTTGTTTGGCCCAATGGGTGGAAGAAATGTAAAAAAATGGCGTGGAAAGTTCCTCCAACTTCATCTACATACATTGTACTGTCCCTTTGCAAGAAACCGAATCTGATTCAAAAGTTGGGACTGCGCTAAAAGGTATTATCCTCATCAAGGAGGGAACCTCACATTGCAGCAGAACTGACTGCAGCAAGAGCAATGACTTTTCACGAAATGAAATTCAACACTATATATATTTTTGCACATTAACAGTTATTTGACTCGAACGATTCACTCATTTTACTGCAGTACATACCACTCACCAGTGCAATATAGCAATATAGCATTATGTACACCATTGTACAAATCCTCATGTACAACAGTTAGCTATTATGACTATAAGTTCTTACCTGAGTGGCCGCAGCCAAAAGAACGCAGACGACAAGGATTGTCTTGTTCATGGCGTAGATTGTTGATGCGAAAAGCAAGCGATGTTCTGACTTGGTGAATCATTAAACTGAATTTATAGCCCGGTTTGTTTGTCTCACTTACAAATCAGTAAGGCTGAATAAATACAACTGTTTGATTTTACTGGCTTTTACACGTCACTCTAAAACATCACAATCTTCTGGTTAATATGGTGCAGATGAGCAAAGCTTTACATGAATTTGCACACATTCGTGAATTTAAATAATGCTAAAAATAACAAAACTGTCTTTATTTCTTCATGTTATGCGCTTAATAAACCATTGACAGACATTGGCTTAACATGGCTAACTATACAACATTATTTTCTTCTCATTTGTATGGTCAAAGACACAACCCTCAGGATTTACATTACTTGAAGCAAGATATGATATCTTTATTTAAGTGACTTGTAGTGAAACAGATGTTTACATACCACTTTTACTTGCAAACTTTATCGGTAGTTCTATACATGAAGAGAGAAAATTTTTTTAAACATGTTTAAAACATTGGCGGACGTTCTATGAGTAAATTGATTACATTAGTTACGTAACTTGCTCGGGAATCAGTCGGCGAGCGTTCTACTTACGTTTTACTTACGTTCTACGTTAGTGCGTGGCCATACGTGGCCATACGTGGCCATACATAGCCATACATATCTATATGTAGCCATACATAGCCACTATCCATTCGTATAATTTATACTTGCCATTCACTCGCATGGGTGATCTATGAGCGATCTACGAGTGCCAGAGGATGCCTCAAGGATGCCTGAAGACAGACGTTTGGCAAGCGTTTTTTGGACATCCGGAGAGCGTTTTACGGGCGTCCGGCAAGCGTTTTATGATTTCCCCACATACACATGTATAAAGAAGTTATACGTGATTAACAGAGCCACGAGTGAGCACGTATAGTCAATTTTTTATGTACGTGGTCTTATACGTGATAGTTTGAACGCCCCTTAAGACAAAAAGCACACAGAATGACCAATTTAACATCTTGTGTTAACAACATCTAGCTTCCAAAGAGGAAGTGAAAAGCTGGTATTAAACTTAATACCATTTCAACAAGCCACAGTAATAAATGTTTAATATCAACCCATAGTCATAGATAGCCACTGACAAAACATTTGATCAATATGATTCCATCTTGACTAAGTTCCTTCATAGAGCTTAAGAAATTATTACAATTATTACCACAGAAACTTGTAAACACAAATGACAATGCAGTGATCACACGCAGACATATAAAGTCAGCCATTTATATAAAGTCAGCCACATATAAAGAGTTGTAATTTAGCCATGGACTGTCACTCACATCATATCATAACTACTTTTGAATGATAGGCCTGCCAGATTCTTGCTGCCAAATTTTATAGTTACTTCAATTACAGTTTTAATTGCATCAAATCTGAAAGTGTTTATATCAAAGACAACAAGCCATATCTACTGAAAGTTCAATTTATTTCAACAGAGTTGCTTAATCAGTAAAAACTCTTTCATTTTGGCCCTGTTATATAAGAAAAAGAAAATCAGAATATGATAAAAACAGAATGTATCAATCTAAATAAAAATAAAAACAGTCAATAACCAAAGAGCACTTATGTATAACCATATTATCAGGCCATTAATCAGATAGATAGATAGATAGATGGATAGATATTTAGATAGATATTTAGATAGATATTTAGATATTTAGATAGATTGATAGATAGATAGAAAGATATATAGATAGATAGATAGATAGATAGATAGATAGATGGATGGATGGATGGATGGATGGATAGATAGATAGATAGATAGATAGATAGATAGATAGATAGACAGATAAATAGATAGATAGATAGACAGATAGATAGATAGACAGATAGATAGATAGATAGATAGATGGATCAATAGATGGATCAATAGAAAGATAGATAAAACAATTTTTTTGCATCGACATGGAATAAAAATTAGCTTGTAGCTGTTAGTTATTATAAAATGACAGATAAACAATACACAATTCAATAAGTAAAATAAAACCATAAATAAAAAGTTAGACATAATAGCTAGTGCATAACTTTATCATAACTGACCAAAACGTAGAAATTTAGTTTTCGGAAAATGTGACCTGACACTTGCTTCATGCATGTGCAGTACAAATACACAGTTGGCCAGGTTTGCCTTTTCAAACATTGATTCAAAAATATTTCAACAATTCAATTTGTTCAGCTTTAACGGAAACTGGTGTGCATTTTCACTTTTTTTCATGGATTTTTAATTTAACATTGACAAAAATGTTTTCGTGTCAATAATTACATGGTTTCACCAATTTTTCTAATTGCAAATAAAGCAAAATATGGATTATATACAAACAATGTTGTGAATGTGAAATATACAAGTAGGTGCTGAATTTAGGTGTTGATAAATGGTAATTACCTAGCAAACAACACAATACAACAGTGTAAGGTTATGGGAATATTAGAAAATAAGTTATTGTAATATCAATTTCAGATGTTAACATAGAATTATCCCTAGGAGAAAAGCATCAACTTTATTAATGAATTGTGGGTCCAATGAAGTGGAAAAAAGTAGAAAAAGTTTCTGAAAAGCCATTAAATGAGAAAGATATTTCAGTGCAAAATTATTAAATTGTAAAGTTATTGGCTATTTATGTATGGACTATTTTGCAAGTTGACTTGATCCATGGAAGCTTGGCCAATTAGACTGCTCTTGAATGTCATTGTCAAATGTCTCAATGCTACTGGGTCTGAAGCTTAGTCAGCTTATGCATGACCAGCTGCCAGAGGCAGACGTAATGATGAGATGATGGGTGTGGTCTTTTACTGAACTTCAGCATAGACACTTAGTACAAGGCAATGTAACATCTCCTGCGATCGACATCCAGCTGCTGAGATGTAACTCATGAAGAGTGCCCATGGCCGAGGATTGAACCCGCCACCTTCAGTAGAACTGGCCAATGTGGAATTGTGGATGCTTTAACTGTTAGTTGAGTACTAGTGGATTTTCACGGAAGGTTCACTATATTTCCACCAGGTGGCTACAACGGAATACTGAAATTATATTGGCTGAAAAAGTTTCCACTCTTTATTGTGATTTACTGGCGCAAAGTTCATCCCAGCAGCAGTTTTTTTAGTGCATTTTAATGTATATTTGACATCTTATCATTCAATTGATTTCCGCTTTTTCTCTGAGAAATTTATATTTATGGAATCAGTTAGTTCTACGTCTGAAAAGCAAAACGAGTAATAAGAAGAAATGAAAGATTTATGTCCTTCTGATTTCAGGGCTGCTCAGTGAAAAGACTCCATGAAGAGGATATTAGTAAGCTTATTAGAGAGTCTATTTCACAGAAAATAAATGCTGAATTAGCCATGCTTCAATATATCATCTTTCTTATTCAATTCTACATAATTAGGACTGGGCCATATGTTATGCGGATGACCTTGAAAACATTAAATTTAAACAAAAATTTAAAAAACGGTATTATATTTCATATTACAATATTATCAAAAGTATCGAACAGGCATTTTATGCTCATTATAAACTAATGATGAGATCAAATTTCAAAACTTGATCAGTGGACCGTGTGAAGATAGGACAACATTATTGAATGAGCAGTAAATGAAAATTGATCTAGGTATGTAGACAGTATATATTCTAGGCTATAATTTTAATCTCTTGGACTATAAGATGTCAGTAAAATGAACACAAGTTGTGTGGTGCATATGAAGTGAAGATTGGGACATGATTTTATGGATTTATATGGTACGGTTTTTGAATAGTTTTGTGGTAAAAATTTGACTGAAGACCGTAAAGAATTCCTTTGTATTGGAATTCATAAATGCACTAAAGAACGCAGTATCAGAAACACTTTTTGGAGCTCCTTCCTCTTTAAAAAACACAAAACACTAAAGTTAACTCACTATCAATAATTACATTAACAAAAGGAGAACATTTCTACCCGTATTGGGAGTAATTGGATCCTCTGCATGGTGGGTGGGTTTTTGTGTCCTGTATTTCTACACCTGATGGGTTAATGACGACAAGCAGGGACCATGGCAATGAGATGAAGGATGAAACAGCAACTTAGGCTCGACTGGGAATTGAACCCGACACTCAGTGGCTGGAAGCCTAGCGAGCTACCACTGAACTGGTTCCCCTCTCCAATACAGTTAGTTTCATTAAAAACGGTCGACTCTAGACAGCTGTAGCAGCCTATTCTTGGCTGTGGCTATTACTGGCAGGTAGCATCGTATGGCAGAAGCTGTCTAGATTTGTCTAGGTTCAATTTGACAGGCGGTTTTCAATTAAACTAACTGTAGCTTTGTCTAGGTTCAATTTGACAGGCGGTTTTTAATTAAACTAACTGTAGGTGATATAGTCTGTTGAGAAGCATCTTACTCCCTGGGGAGAGAGTACATTTTTGAGGTAGACTTTGTCGATGTCCATGCCAATGTCTCAATGCTACCGGGTCTGAAGCTGAGCTTATAAGACCAGCTGCAAGAGGCAGACATACTCATGAGATGATAAGGCCAGTTTTGACTCATCTGGTAGAGTAATTTTCGACAATGGGCTCTACTCCACTATAGTACTTTAGTAGGGTTGACATATTCTTTATTTTTCCGAAAGGGCATCAGATTTTTTTTTTCAGGAATATTGGTAACTAGTAATGCAATGATACTAATTTCAGATGACTCATGGGCAAGAGGAATACTTCAGCTACAAAGCATTGTCAATTCACAATATTAGTGTGGGAATGATGATGTAGTATCCGTGATGCTTGTTGGCGCATGAAGTTTGCCTGAGCTGAAATTGTAAACCAAAACTCAGACGCTACTCCTCAGTTGAGTAGTCCGGCTGACATCTAGAAGGATGGGTTCTGGATTTTCATCAGATCCACAGGACGTTTATGGTCAGCGAAAAGTGAGAATGATGAAAAAGAAAATCCTAAAAGACGACGGGGAGGAGAAGGAAATTATCACATTTCGTGTGAATAAGCCGAAAAAATCCAAGAATGGAAGAGACACCAATAAAGTTATGCCTTTCATTGGTACATTTGGACAAGGTGAAAATCACCCAAATATGGTTCAAGATCAAGACCAAGGTCAAGGTCAAATAAAATTAGGTCAAGGTCACAGCAAAAGTGAGTCAGATGTTACAAACATTTCACAATTTTTTGATTTGTGTTGAGATTTAAAAATTTGGAATTTGTAAATAAATAGCATGTTTTAGAAATTTGGATATGAACAATAACCAATATCTACTTGTTTTTCAGTCATATTTGATATTAAAAAACTTTGAGCAGCACAAATGGACAGAGATGTTACTAATAATCCCAATTTCTAACTCATAAGAACTTGTTGGACCAATAAACATTGTGTTTTCTATCTTTCAAATGATAATTTTTTGTCTTCATGTCAACATTATAACTATTTGTTGTGGTCACAGGTAGCAGCCGCTTCAAGTTTTCAGTTTCACAGAATTGTTTTTTATCAGCTAAGAAGTTGGGATTCGACTTGTTGCTAACATTTCTGTCCATACTATGCTGCTCCTAGCCATTAGATGGAAGCATATGACAGAATAACAGGTGGACCTTTTTTTATTTTGAACCATACTATAATGTGTGTTGACAAATCTAAATTAGGAGCGACTGATGAAACTACACAAGAGTCATTTTCTGAAAATCTGGATACAAGATATCATCGTGCACAACAAATTCTGTAGGACATTATCCGACGGACAATGCTGCAAAATCAGTTTTTCCATGCACATCTTGTACCCAAGGGATGTCGCCACCATGGCATCGAGGAGTTGGGCAGATCTTCTTCAGCCATTGCTTCACACCAGGTGTAATGGATACTTGGCTTCAGGCACCCACAGTGGTGGCACTGATGTGAGCTCTTAAGCCCCTGTGGTTAACCCCATGTTCAAGGCTGAATACTCTCCAGGGGTTGAGAAAGACTAAAGATTGGCCCGCCAAGGATGTTATTGTAAGGTTGGTTGATCCTCTGTAAGGGTTAACGGATAGAATATGATTTCATTGCTAAATTAGTTTAGACTAATATGGTCTCCCAAACTGCATAAAGTTTCACTGACTTCCAGTAATTTTGGATGATTGAGTTTGAACCGCTTAACAATTGACATATCAATAAGATCTTTAAAAAGATCTCGAAAATATTCAAATTAAAACTTTAAATGTTATCGAATTTAACAGATGCATATATAATAGGGGAAAGTAAGGTGAACCGGGCCGGCGGGAGAACTTGGCCTCTACAGCTTAAAGTAGTAGTGATATTACCCTGAAATTAGGTCACATTACTCCTAAGTGATCATATGCGCATGTCTGAAAGCAAGAAACCATTTAAAATATTTATTTTTCTGAAAGAGTGAAATTTTTTTTGTTGTCCATGAGTAAAAATTTCCACTATGTATACAACTGTTCATTGACAAAAACGATGGACGATAGATTAAAAATAAAGATATTGTTATAATCAGCACATAATCAGAGTACAATCAGGTAACTGATGTGTTCTTGCCATGTGGAAAAAATATGGTTGCCATGTCTTTCAAGCAACACCTTTGGGGAGAACTGGGCCACCTCAGGTGGGGAGAACTGGGCTCCTGTCCTAGGGCTCCTTCTGTTATGAAATACAGTCAAAATATTTGATAAGGAAATTATAAAACACCTGGCATTAGAAATTATGCCAAAACAATAGCTAACACCTGAAAACCATAATCTATGTCACATTATAGTTGACTTATGGCTTACAATACAAGTTGGTTTAACCCATGCTTGCTATTTCAGAGTTTAAATTATTCAAACATAAATTCAGCAGGCATATTTCCCTTACATTAAATCATTCGTGAAATGTTTATATGACTGTGATTTACAATTGTATTACAGCTAAAGTTAAGATAAAGTAGGCCTACATGCTACATTTGTATCGATTACATAAAAAAATCCTGCAAGCTTTCCAATGGAGCTTTGACTAGACTTATAGAATTATGCCAAAATTAATTTCAAAACATTAAATTTTAACGTAATTCTCAAAAATAATTTCTTGGGCTTTTCAAGCTAGATTTTCATATTAAATCTCTGTTCTTTTTATGAAATCATGTTTGTTGATAACACCTTGTGAAAACATTATTAATTGTTTTAGTTTTTCGGTTTGTTATTAATTGACAGGAGGTGCCCAGTTCTCCTGCCCCTATGACCCAGTTCTCCTTGCCAGAGGAAGAAGTGAGTCACTATTTTCTGAAATATAAATATAATTTTCTCTTTATATGAGAAATGGTTGAAAAATTCTTTCAAAAAGGCACATAAAATTATGAGAGGAATGCTTATAGGACAACAAAAGTGAATTTGCTTTATTCCTTGAATCAGAAAAATACAAAATGTGACAAACCGCCCAGTTCTTCTTACTTTCTCCTAACAATCTCCGAAATATCAATATGTGTATTATTAACAATTAAATCCATTTTACTGTATTTTTATTTATGGAGTAAATGAATAATGTTGTCATTGTCTTTGTATGTTATGGTGAAACTAGTAAATAGTGATAAATTTCTACCTGCTTTTCGGTCACATTTTATCATAAAAAATTTCTAAACCATCTCCAATATAACCCCTCAAAAATGCAAATAACATCTAACTGGAAAATCTGATGTAGACTCACGTCAGCAAAGAATGCAAATAATCACCAAAGTTCTTGATGTCATATGCTACGTGGACACTGGCCCAGCTCAGGGCAGAGTAAATATTGTGGCCTGTAATGCCTTATATATATATATATAATTTATTGCACCATGGCAAACATATAGGTGTAATGCAAATAAATAGACATGCAGAAGTCATAATAAATTAGAAACAGAATATTAGATAATAGAGATTAGAAATGAATAGTAAAAAATTTAAATGCGGTCTATCAGGACTTTTCAATATTCTCCAAACCCATGCAGCTCAATGCCAAATTCTAGGCAGAGATATAGTTCCTTTATCATCCCTACACGATGCATAACTGCTTCCGTCATTGGTGACGTGACCCTGTTGGCCAAGACAGGTACATATAACGACCTTGAACTTTGAATGTTGTCTTAAATCATGTAAATACTAGCTAATAGCACTTAGTCTCGAACAAGCTGTTAAATTTGAGTTATATTTGTTAAGTGTGAGTGAGAGTTTATAACACTGCTGGTGGGCAAAATCACCAATAACTCGCTAATATCTATTACTGGATATTAGATATATAATATATAATATATATGTATATAATATATAATAAAGTGTATTTTTTCATCAAGCTACACAGCAAACTTAATAATATAGTAAGGAAATTCACATGACACGGAATTTTAGGTGCGCTAACTCAGCCTATGAACAGCAGATCTCTGGCCAAAATTGCAGGTGCCTTGTATTTGGGGTCTATGCTGAGCCAGGTAAAAGACCCCCGCCATTATAGGTAAATTTGGAACATAACTCTAATCAGCAGCCTTTTTATTTCATCCTTACATTGCCAGTCGGTTATCTACGCTGCATGGTCAAAAGTATCAGATAAAGAGACACTGAGATACTAAAACATTGAGACATTGTCCCATGAAAAGGAAGAAAAATGATTTAGTGGTTGAGACAAAGACCACCTAAATGTGTAACATAAAATATGGCCACTGTCAACGTCACGATGCCACTGACCAATAGGCAATCAGAATTAGCAACAGGAAGTTGATGCGAAACGCCGATCGAGAAATTCAGTGTGTTGACATTTTATAATGGATTGCCAGCAATATTGGATATGACTTGCTGGACTTAAATTGGTATCACTTAGAAAATAATTTTCAGGAACACCACTTTGTGATTTTTTGGGTAAGAAAGACAAAACAAAAGGCTTGGAATTGTCAACAATTAAATTGCAAGAAGTAATGTGTTAAACAAAAATTTCCGTTTCATCTTTTTTCTATATAAATATGCATGTATTGTGCAAAGAACTGCATGTGATCTTTGTGAAAATATGGTGAGTGCTTGCAACTTTCCATCATTAACAGCTCTTAAAAAGCAGTGGCAAGGCGAAGACACAACTTGAAGACCATGGCGGATCAAGAATATTTCAGAGGGGCTCCGTCATCAAATTGTCCCTGCCACACTCTGACTGATGGGTACACTATGGCAATGCACAATCTGCGCCGTTCAGGCGCCCCTCTGAATTCATGCCTGAAGACTTCATGTTACTCAAGAGGATCAATTTTGTGATAAACCCATCCACTTGCATTTTCCATGATGCGCACTTGCTTGTGGTGGATCTTGTACAGACGGCAGTTGTCGTCATTTAACACAGAGTTGATGGCAAAACTTCTGCAGTCGGCATTCTTCATGCATTTCTTAAGACATTTCATGTTCAAATCTTGAGGTGTTTCAGTGATATTTGAAATGGGAATTTCATCCGGTAGGGAGTTTTGACTTCCATACGAATGAGTTTTGACGTGGGTCGTACACACTGGAAAACATAAATTTATTGAACGGAAATTAATGATGTTAATTAAATAATTCATTTACAGTCTTTCTCAGCTCCATGGGGATTATTCATGAGCATAGGGTTGATTTTGAAATAACATTGCCATTTCCATTATATCACAATGTACACATGCAGAACACCAATATGTGCATCAGTTGTTTAAATTTTCCACATTACATGAAAAATGAAAAAAATGAAAATATATGGGCAGAAGAATGAGGAAATAAGATTTAATCACAGCTTCAAAATGTATACTGTATAGTAAAGGCCAACTTTTACCATCGTGTCCAGTTCCATATTGCCCTCTGTGCATTGTTATTGAGCAACCTGAAATAAAAATAAAGAGAAATGTTTAATAACATAGTAACCTTAAAGCTGGATTGTCACTCAATATGACAATGGCCAACATCTATTGCATTCACTTCATTGTCTTCTTAATACAGATTCCCTACCATCCAGAGCCTTGCTGGGTTCACTATCTCTCTATAAAATAAATAAACTAGACCTATTCAATTTTTCGTGCCATCAAAAGTTCAATTTGTAAACAAACCAAGTGATGACATCACAATACTGAACAATGTGTGATGATGCCATTACCATTGTATTTCCAATGTTTTGGTCTTGATTTCTTTCAATGTGTCATTTATTTTGTAATTAATGCCTGATAGATTTATTAGCTTACACATATTTAGTGTGCCTTGATCAAATAAGATGATTTTCAATGATTCAAATAAGTTTTAGAAAATAGTAAATTTGGCAGACAATGGTGCTTTAAGGCAAGTCCAGGGCCAATAGAGTGGCATTACAAAAACCACTAAATACCACCTTATTACCCCAGTAATTACGAAGAATTTCAATTGGAATTTTACACAGAATCAGAACCTTACATGACTTCAGTCTTGTCTGCTAATCCTATTTCAATCCCTATTTGCTGTTACACATTCCAAGTTTCATGATAAACTTGGTAAAAAATTCAAAGAGTACAAAAGAATTGAAACAAATATCAAAAGATAACTATAAAAACTTGAACAGATAACAACAAACAACCTAACAAAGCAAATGATTTGTCAAACTCTGTTTTTGACATGTACAGCACTTTGTATCAGAACATTTATGATTGTCTAATCAGATGCCTTGAAATGCATGATGTCAGCTGTCAGCTAAAGGCAAAAAAAAACTTCCATTTCATGTAAGTTATTGCAGGGATAATGAAGACTTAATGCTATTTCACTCGCTATATATTCAAATTTTCTATCAATGTGTTAACATCATAATCGGCAGGAAGCTGGACAGTATTAATGCAATACATGATGTCACCAATGCACAATACTGGATGAAACAATCAATAATTGGGCTGATGTCACCCATTGGGCTGATGTCACCCATTGTGCTATAACTTCCAGGTCCCAGGTCATGCATGATCTGACCAGCCTTATCCTGTTGGAAAATGATCTACAGTTAGATTTCATAAAATACGGTCGACTCCAGCTGCCTGTAGCGACCTGTATCTGGCTGTGGTCTAAACATGCTAAAGCCACCTGCTTCTGTCCACTTCAATGGCTAATAATTGGCTTACATCTGTCACCAGTTAAATATAAACCCAGGTAAATGTAAGAAATTAATCTAAATATATCATAAATATGTACATTTAGATCCGGTTTTGTGTAGCCAGCTATGACAGCTTTGTTTAGTTTCAATTTGACGGGCCGTTTTTAATGAAACTAACTGTAAGACATGTGCTAAGCTGCTGCATGGTCAGTCATGTACCTAATAAACTGTCCAAAATAAGAAACGCAAAATTGATTTTGCAATTTAATTTTAATAAGCCATGAGGCACAAATATAACATGGTATATATAAACAATAACAACAATCATTTGACAATTAAAAAATCGAACTTGACTCATCTGTAAAGAGCACAGATCTCCAGCGTTGTGCAGGCCATCGCATTCGCTGTTCCACCCACCGACTACGTACTGCTCTTCGACCCTGGTTTAGGACATGTCCCACACAAGGGCGTCGGGCCCACAGCCCTGATTCATGAAGCCTGTTCCGGACAGTTTGATCTGAAATCTGCCGATTATGTGTGCTGGGTGTTGCAGGTGCAGTTCGAGTAGCAGGTCTGAAGCGATCTCTGAGATGCTGCAATCGGATATGGCTGTCTTGGGCAGGGGTCGTTACCCTTGGAGCACCACTGCGAGGACGGTCATCTGATGATCCAGTCTCTCTAAACCTTTCTTTCAGCCTGCTAATGGTGGATACAGCAACATTGAAGTGCCTGGCTATTCTGGAAAGGTTCCAACCAGATGTCTTCATCCCCAATGCCCTTTCTCTGTGAATTTTGGAAAGGCGTGGCATCTTTATCCCTGATTGCAGGAAAATGAAAGATGTGGCCTTTTTCAATTAAGGACTGAACCTTCCTTAAGAATTGATTAAGGAGTCAATTTGATTGATTGTTGTTGCATAATGCCAATTTTCTGTGTTGCATTGTTTTGGTTGTCTGGTCACGGTTGAGTGCTGTCAGAGGTTTAATTTTTGTTTCAATGCAAGGTCAACCTGTGTTTAACAAGTATAAGAAATTATGGCATGATTCTTTTTCTGGTTTTTCTTATAACAGGGGATTTGTACTTTTGCGTTTCTTATTTTGGACAGTTTACAAAAAGAGGAACATTTATTTTTTGACAAAACGTTTTACTGGTCACTTTAACTAAAGTTTTGGCCGAAATTGAGTAAAGGTCAGAAATTCAATGTTTCTTTTATTGGTGTTATTAATTGAGCATTTTTATTGTGGTTCATGAAATAGCTCCATTGGATTAGTACTGGGACCCAAGTCTGCTTTTTTGCCAAAAGCATCAGTGATTCAATAAAAAAACATTTACAATTGTGACATATTTATGACAGTGTTTACACCTATAATTGTTCATTGCAGACTTTAGGAAAATATGTGTTCATATACTTGCCATCACTAGTTACTTGAAAGTGAGCCAGCGGCAATCTGTATGCAGTGTTAGGTATCTGTGATTTCTGAAAAACTGTTCCAGGGCTGAGCTGCAGGTTGTTCAAGCCTCCAGCGCGTTCATAGCCATAATTATTTAAGGATGCTGAACCAGCTCCGTTTTCCGTTGTGTAACGTACAACTGTTGGATCAGACAAAGAATTGTAATGGAATCCAACAAACTGCCCTTCACATACTCTGAGGTTACTGAAGGATTTTGTCTTTGAAGAAATAAAAAACACAAAACTGTCATGCTATAATTTGAGAAAAGGTATCAGTCATGCATCCATAAATAATCTACAAAAGAAATGTTTTATATTGTTTATCCATTTTAAACCAAGATAATCACAGCATATTACATTTTCTATATCATGACCACCCAGAAACAAACTCAAATCATCCAACAAATATGTTTCTTTTTGCCATGTAGTTGCCAACATAGTTGTTTGATTTTGCAGCATATACAACTACAGTTAGTTTAATTAAAAACAGCCTGTCAAATTGAACCTGGACAAAGTTAGACTAAATGGAACTGGTAGCTACCTACTCTGAGATGGGATGCAGCACCATCTAGTGCATAAGTTAGGAGTTACTCAAGTTTGTCATTTCTTGCTTAAAAGATGTATGTCTATTAAAACATACAAATGTATTGTAGTTTAGGTAAATTAATTTTGTCGATGGATGATAAATAACCATCCTGAAGTAAAATGATTTAGGTGTACTGGGAAGTCACTCTGCTGCATGTATACATGTTGTTCTTTAAAAGAGGGCTCCAGTTGATGGTGGCAGGTGTAAGCCGCCTATAAGCTAGGATTTGACAGAAGTGGCTGGCTTTAGCCAGTTATAGCTTCAGCCAGGAATAGGTGGCAACAGTCGTCTAGAGTCAACCGTTTTTAATGAAACTAACTGTACATGTCAGCAGTTTAACCAGTCAGTTTGTTGAACTAGGATAAATAAGCAAAAAATGTTCATAATTAGGTCACTGGGCTGCTAGGTGGCAGCACACAGTGTAAAGAGATAAATGAAACAGCTATGGCATCCAACTTAAGCTTGATCAGGAATCGAATCCCACACACAGCGGTGGAAGCCCAGCGTACTACCATTAAGGTAGGCTCCCACTATAACACTATGGTAATAATAATATAAATATAACATTAAAGATGATCATGAAAGTGACCACTTAAACTACAAGTGATGAAAGTAGTTAGAAGTAAAGATGAAATGTCCATTGTTGAAGAAATAAGGTAAATGAGAACAATACAGTTAGTATAATAAAATATGGTCTACTCTCGTCAGCTGTAGCTGGCTGTAACTGGCTAAAGCCAGCCACTTCTGTCTACTTCTACCTTAGAGTCGGCCATAACTACCACTTAAAAAATATTAACCTTAGTGAATGTAACAAAAAATTACAAATATGCATAACTCTCAACCAAAAATGGTGCTGCATTTACTTTTATGCCTGGCTTTGAGTAGCCAGCTGTAGCCAGACAGTTCTGTTTAGTGGCAGGTAGCATCGTATAGCAAAAGTTGTCTAGCTTTGTCTAGGTTCAATTTGACAGGCTGTTTTTAATTAAACTAACTGTATGTAAGCATAGTTTACCTACTGGGTTTTTTTATATATTTATTTACCTGTATACCAGACTGGGATGTAGTGACTAGCGTTTTGCTGACAAGACGAAAACCATTGCCAGCGTGTTCCCAAATGTCAAGATAAAAAGTTCCAGGATCTCGTGCATTGTAGACCATATTAGTGAGGAAACCATCACACGTGAAGGAAAAGTTGACGAAAACATTAGGATAATTTCCATTGCCAGAATCTGTCAGGTTAAGCTTGGTTGATCCAACTCCACATCCAATACTCTGAACTGAAGTTAGAAATATAGGAAACATGCCTTTAAACCACACTGGTTTTATTCGCAAAATAAGGCTGCATTGTGGTAATTTTGGTCCACTCAGCAGGGCTCATTGTCATGAACCAAATTTACAATAGATTCCATAGACTTGTAAACTAAACTCCAGAGGACGTCATTTGAATGTGGGACTCCCATTGGCCAAGACAGTCCAACCAATTGCAGTTCTGGATTCACAGGACATCCTCTGGAGTATAGTTTCCAAGTCTGTGAGGCCTTTATTTTTTTTTGGGAAAGTATCCACCTTCGGAATCTATTTGAGGGGGGCGTTTATTCGAGTAAATAGGGTACATACTTTTGAAGAGTTTGTTTGGTTAATAGACCAAGCAGTGGTGCATAGATTGAAAACATAATACAATTTTAGATGAAATAGTCTCTTCCTGTCCATTGCAACACTGAACATTTAATTTAACTTTGTTATGTTTATCTGAATAAACGGAATGATGAAATGAACTAACCACCCCGTACAAACAGAACTGCAAAGATGATCAGCCATTCCATTGTCTCCTGCAACTATGTTGACCTGCTGCTATCCAATTGAAACTGGTGTTGGGAAATGTTCATCATGAAAATTGATAAATATAGATCCTAATTTCTTTAATTGACAAAATATATTATGACTCTGAATGATGAATAACTGGCTATGCCTAATTGATTGATCAATTCCAGCCATATTCTTCTCATGCAGTTGAGATTATATCGAGCAAAATATTGATGGTGTTCTTCTTAATTGGACAAATACACAATAAAAAGGTGCTGAAATTTTTTTCAAATAACAGGCTGATTAATAAAATATTAAAAACCAATTAGGAATCTTGATAAACATTTAAAATATCATATAAAAATTTTGAATTCACTCAACTGTGAACTGCGTACTTTGTAAAAAAACCAATTAAGTACACCTAGTAGAAGAACTATGTAAAGAAAAAAATGCTCATTATTCTTGCAAATCAATATACCAAAGTATCTGCTTTTTTCAAGGAATGGCTTTCTCACATATTTCATATTGGCCCGCTCAGTAATGATATAATGTGCATTAAATGGTGTGGATTTCCTAATGTTAGTCAGAGGCTCAACAAATCATCTTGCTATGCAATTAAGCTCCACTATGACCAGTTCAAATATGACAACAATTTTAATTTACATGCATTTTCAAAGTGGTAATGAAGGACTCTATCAAGAATTAGCTAAAATATGGTGACTCTAGTCTATTCTAGGGCTTACTTCAGACAAGTGTGAATTATCATGATTTTTTAGTCGTCAGGATAGTGGGAATTTGGAAAAAATATCGATCACATGAGGTGTTGGAGGTGCCTTGTACTCGGTGTCTATGCTGATGCAAGTAACAGAACGTACCCATTATACCCGGCAAATGTGTAACATATGGTGTGGACTCCCAAGTCTTATCAGTGCATCATTACATCTACCTCTGGCAGCTGGGCATACAAGCTGGCTATGCTTCAGACAGTAGCATTTAGACATTAGAATGTTTGCAAACTGCCTTAATGAGGCAGAAGAAACAAACAAACATTACTCATGTTCTTTTTTATTTTCAACATGTATTTTAGTTTTTAGGCATTCTATAAAAGACAACATACAACATCACACAGTCGGCTGACATCATTTGTTGGCGCCATATGTTGGTTGGACATCGAACTGATCTGCCATTCTATCTGGGAAACTGGCATATGCCTTCAAGTTAACAATGATGAATAATTAATTTTTTTCATTACAATGGTAAATTACATTTGATGTCATCATATTACAACGCAGAATTATTCATAAGTTTGAAGTCACCCAGGGGTGGATTCACAAATTTGTGAAAGGGGTTGGGCGATGGTAGGAAGCGCCTTGTTAAGGCACAAAGCTCAACAGTTACTGTATACATTTGTACTACATTCAATGCAGTTATGGTATAATCCAAAATAAATGTCAACTTGTTTGTTGGTCATATTTTTAAATATATGTCATGGAGAAGCACAAAATAGATATTTATGTTACAAAAAAGTCAAAGCCTAACTACCTGACCCATAAAACCCCCTCCCTGTGCAAATTAATTTCAGGTTTCCTATCTGTGCAATGATAATTGTTTGTCATATTTTCATCATTGAAGCCATTTGTTATGGTCACAAGAATGCAGAAGAAATTACATTGCAGATATAGCAGACTTTAAGGTATTTCTCTCCCAGAAGTGTTTCCAACCGCTAGAAAGTTGGATTTGACTTGTTGCTGACATTCTGTTTATTTTTCACTGCTCCATTTTATGGCAAAATATGCCAAAAAACACTCATGCACATTTATTATGATTCCTAGTATAATTTCAGTTTTGGTTATGGAATGCAGGTGGCAGATACTTAAAGCATATGAAGACCTTTCTGTGTGACTGCAAATTCTAAGTATGAGAAATTGTTTTGTAATATACCCAACCAGGCATATTGTCCATGATGCGCAGTTGCTTGTAGTGGATCTCGTACAGACGGCAGTTGTAGTCACTTAACGCAGAGTTGATTGCAAAACTCCTGCAGTCAGCATTCTTGATGTATTTCTTAAGACAGCTCATCTTCAAATCGTGATGTGATACAGTGATATTTGAGATTGGGATTTCATCCGGTAGGGAGTGTTCAGTTCCATACAACTGAGCTTCAGCATGGGCTGAACATTCTGAAAGAAACTTAAGAACTTCACTCATCACCATCATTAACATATCATCATTATCATTATCATTATCATCAATAAAAAAATTAAAAAATAGGGGAGGTAGCATGGTGATGGGCCCCAACTTGACCAAAAACATGTTGCTGTTGAGGAACCCTAATTAACATTATGATATCCACTAAAACTATGTGTAATTTTGTGAAACTGATATTGAATTTAATGAACATCATTTGCGATTGTATTTTACTTCAAAATAAGACTACATAATTAAGACCCTAAAAAAAAAAAAAAAACAAAGGTTCCACAAATAGGATAATTGGGTAAAAATTGTGCAAATTCCAAGTCTTGTCATCTCATCATTATGTTTGCCTCTTGCACCAATAAACTGACTGTGATTCAGATTGACAGCAATGGGGCAATTCATTACAATGAATGAATAGTTTTTATTGACGAAAAAAGGGGTAAATGTTGACCCATCAGTCACACTTACGATCAGCAGTCAATAAAAAGTAGGCCAGTGGAAATCTTTCAGAAAACACTTTCAACGCCATTCCTAAAAAACCCAATCTGATGTTCACTGTTGGATCATACAAAGGGCCACCACGACGGTCTCCATACATCGGTAAAGATGCTGAACCATTCCCATTTACTGCAGTATACTTTACCACTAAATCAGAAGAGTTTGCAGCATAGTGGAATCCAATGAATTGGCCCTTGCTAATGATAGTTTTTGTGAAGTATTTGGTCTAGGAGAAACAAAAAAGTATGTTATATCAGTCAGGTAGTTCCATTAAAAACAGCCTGTAATATTAA
The DNA here is from genome assembly GCA_932294295.1 of Alitta virens. Taxonomy (NCBI): domain Eukaryota; kingdom Metazoa; phylum Annelida; class Polychaeta; order Phyllodocida; family Nereididae; genus Alitta; species Alitta virens. Next base: position 39,431,625 of record OW028576.1, read on the forward strand.
ACCTAGGCAATGTCAGACAATGTTTGCTATATTATGCTACCTGCCAGTAAAAATGGAACTGTCTGGCTATAGCTGGCTACTCAAAGCCGTATCTGAAGTACATGCAGCACCAACTGGTGCTTAACTTGAAAGTTATGCATATTTGTCATTTCTCATTGAAAAGATGCATATCTATCGCATAATGCATGTACTAATTTATGATATACTAAATTACATGTAATTTATTATTTATCGTCAGTTTGTTGTGTTCTGGTGCACTATGAACTTGGTCTGCTGTATGTGAACATGTTATTCTTTAACATAGGGGCCAGTTGATGGTGGTAGGTGTAAACTGACTATAAGCTAGGAGTAGACAGAGGCAACTGGCTTTAGCCAGTCATAGCTACAGCCAGGAATAGGTCGCTACAGCTGTCTAGAGTTGACCATATATTGTGCAACCAACTGTTGGTGACTGTTTTAAAATGCTAAGTCCCTGCTCTCTAATTCAGGATTTTAAACATTTTCAGTGTATGGTTTCACTGTACACTGTAACAAATAATTACAGATCAAACACCACAGAAAGACAGTTTTGTTGACTCACATTCAGACACATTATAGTCACAGCTTGGAATGATTTCACTTCATGCAACATGGCTTCATTAATTATGCATCAATTACAGCACAGGTGACAGAATTTAAAAAACCAAAGAAAAAAGTTTCCTGTATGTCAAATTTCAGTGAGTAGTTCAAATAATTCTAAATGCAAGGAAGTGTGTTTAAATCAGCAAAATGGAAAAGATTAATTTCTTTATACTTTATGGAACATTACAGAGGAGAAAACTAAGCATAAAAAAAGTTACTCTGAACATAAAAGAAGTACTCTAAGAAATTCATGGTGTGATTATTTCTATAACAGACGATCACTTACGTCTTTGATCTTAATTTATCCAATTGCACTTTTAAAGTCGATGGCATCTTGTCAAATATGACTTAGCAAAATTCCCCATGCTTGACTTACAGCAGATTTCATACACTTTATAAACTGAACTCTAAAAGACGTCATGTGCATCCAGCGCTCCCATTGTTTAGGGCAGTCCTTCAGCCAATGGGAGTCTCAGATTCATATGACGTCATTTGGAGCTTAATTACATGCATATTTAATGGTATTTATTGTCAAAAGTATGTCATTGCTGTCAAATCATAGGATCAGTTTATTTCCTGGATATTTGACTACTGAGCACATTGATACGCAATGGTGGGTAACTTTATAATGCTTAAGCACGAAGTTTGGCATTCTTTAAAAATAAATAAATAAAAATTATCACTGCAGATTTATTGTAAACAGAGTGTAAGTATATAGAAACTTGCCAGCTGATATCTATGCTATGATGCAGGTAAGAAGTTAAGGTACATTTATATTTGATGTTTGATTCAGTTTGAACCGGTGAAGCCTTTTATCTCAACTTTGGTTTAAGAGAGCTAGATATTGTACTGGGTTCCAGGTTTTGGCTCCAAGTGTTACCGCTCCATGGGGAGGCCCGGGATATGAAAGGCTACCTATGATGATAAGAATGTGTAAAATAAATGTCAACTTTACTGACCAAGTGAACATGTAAAGACATACGATTGAATTTAACTAGTTCATATTTGAAATAATATGATGTATCAGTTTGTCATGTTGCATTTCCCAGATACCATTCCAAATCGTTTCAACGTCGGCACGATGTCGGCGATGTTAATACGTTGTTGCAACAACAGGAAATGATGCTGGGCCGATTTGGAATGCTATCTGGGTTACATTGATCGGTTTCTGTTATATCACATACATGTTGTTAAGACATAAGAAACTTTGACTAACCAATGTGCTGCTAATTGGAGATTTCACTGTTGCTGTTTTTACAAACATGCATTATGCGCATGGAAACAGCTCTCAAATCTATATCATGTATATGGACATAGCTTTACAACAGATTTTATAGACTTGGAAACTGAACTCCAGAGCACGTCATGTGAACCCAGGACTCCTATTGGTTATGGCAGTCCCTTAACCAATGGGAGTCCAGCTGGAATCACATGACATCCTAAGAGCTTAGTATCAGTCAAAGAGTTCTGCTGTAAATCATGATGATTTATTTGCAGATGATCTCAACTTTTAATGATTTATTTGCAGATAATCTCAGCTTATAATTATTTATTTGCAGATTATCTCAACACCAGTTGCATTCTTCTTGGGCGAATTAACCACTTCTATTGATAATGACACTCTACCATGGGATGATAGCGTAACATCTATTAATCCTAACACAATAAGACCTAGAGCCACTGCTTTACCTTGGTCTAAATATCCTAATTACTTAAAGGCTGCAGTTTATGTTAAGGACTATGGATGGCCTATAATTTGGGCAGTTGGCATAATCGGTAATATATTATCGGCTTTGGTTTTTAGTAAAGAGAGATTTAAGTCATCAACGAGCGGATATCTATTTAGAGTTTTAGCAGTTTTCGAGTTGATGTATCTAATTATTAACCTAACTCCAAGGATATTGGATAACAACTTCAACATAGAGACGCTGGAGAGATGGGATATCTCCTGTTCTCTGTGGAAACTTTGTGAGACTTTCTGTAGAGACTGTGCGGCTTGGGTGCTCGTCTTGGTTTCATTCGAGAGACTCATTGGCGTCTGGTAAGTTTTATGTGTTGCAAATTGTTTTCACCAGAAAGTTAAATAAATAAATCGAAAGGATTTGATGGTATCTACAATAATGGCGAGAAAAAGTAACAGAGCCAACAGGTAGCACTATGACCGTAGCACATAAAAGGACAATACGATGACGTCACTACATAACTGTTTCCTGAACGACGTCACAGAATTAATGACATCATCAAACAATACTTATCTGCGACAGTGACAGTGACCTCTGTTGGTAGTTTTCCTCCCCATTAATACGCAAAACGTGTATACGGAAAGCCAGCTTAAAGGGGGCACTATGACCATAGCAAAAAAAAGGACAATAAGATGATGTCACTACATAATTGTTACATGCACGACGTCAGAGTATAGATGATGTAATCAATAGATTAGACAGATAGATTAGTTTAGATAGAAAGATTAGATGGATTAGATAGATAAAATAGATAAGAATAGAATAGATAGATTGAAAGATAGATAGATACAAAGATAGATACAAAGATAGCCTAATTATATAAATTTTACGTATTCACATGAATTCAGCGTTTTATAGTAAAATTTATTTGCAAATGAGCAATAACGCTTATCTGCTATGGCATCAGTGACCTCTTGTGGTACTTTTCCCCATTGCATCTTTTTATCTATCATGTTCATCAGCCTCACACAAGAGTAAATTGTCGGACCAAAGTTGACTCAATGATGGTAGTATAGAACCAATTTGGAATGCCACATACAATATATATAGGGGCATATATACAGCCAGTTGTTTAATTGTATTTTAAAAAAGTATGCCATGTTATTCAGTACTTGTTAGTACTATAGTCAATACTGGCTAAGGTTTACAAAGACTTACACATTTTTATAAATGAGTGAAGCGAATGTTATAAAATTACAATTTTATTAATAAGTGAAATAGATATAATAATGCACTTTTCACGAAGTAACCTCAAATAAGCAAGTTCGAAGCTAAACTAAAAAAAGCTAGCTCACCTGATGTCATATCAACCTGATCACTTTGTTCAATATTGCTCGCACTTATATAAGTCAGTACTTTCAATATTAGCTTCCTATATAGTCAATACTGGCTAAGGCTAACACAAACTCCTTTATTTTACCGCATGATGTGGTACTACGATCTGTGCAAATATATCAATTATCTTATAAATCAATAATAAGAAGGTTGTGCATTCCACCAGACCAGGGAATGCTCAGGTGTCCAGAAGAAAGCCTCTGACTGGTTAGAAAAACTTGCAGATGTTAGAGAAGATATTAGCGAAGACGCTCGTTGTGTCATACAGCTGGTCTTTCTGGGGAGTGCGTGACTGTCTTATTATTGTATTCTATGTCATTCAATTACTATAAATGGCCGGCTGACACCTGTTGTACAATACACTGTTTTCACACAGTAGCCATGTGGGCATTTTTGCCTTGTTGACCTCTCTTTGCACTCAGATATAGTATTGTGAATCATCAGTATGATTCAGCAGACAATGGCCTTGGTGAGGTCACAGAGTGCAAGAACAATGGAGAAGTAATGATGTTCTAATATATGATGTGATCAAAATGAGGTCAATGAGGCAAAAATGTCAACATAGCTGCTGCGTGTACATCTCTCATAGTTAAAATATGCAAGTGAGGGTTTCTGTAAAGGGCAACCCAGACAAATATATGCCACAAAGGCCGAACCTTGACTGGACGATAATCTGACATGGGCGACATGTGGCTGCGCTGCCAGGCCCAAAATGATGTGGCAAGGGGGTTTTAATCTTACATTGTTCTCAAGATAGTTTAAAAAACATTTCTTTATTTGCAGGAAACCTCATAAAGTGAAACTTATCTTCACATTTAAGAAAGTTTATGGATGTCTTGGGATAATCATCACTTTAATACTTAGTATCCATCTGCCCAAATTGAAGATGGTCAAAAGTGGATATTTCCCTGTCCTTCAGGCATATTATTGTTATCACGAGGTATCTTCAGGTGCACTGGAGTATTATAGAAGCAATGTGATGCCCTGGATGGAGTTCATGATCTACAGCGCTGCCCCAATGATGTGCATGACGATATCGAATTCGTTTATTATTGTAATTCTCATCGACGCCGCTAGACGGCGCCAGCAGACAACGAACGCGGGAAGTAATAACACAAATATGAACAGTATGACTGCGACTTTATTATCAGTCTGTTTTACTTACTTAATTCTGTCACTGCCCATTTGTGTGCACTATTTGATGGACGCTGGTACAGGAAATTATCAAGTGTCCATAATGTTTCTTGCCCAAACGTGCCAACATGCAAATCATGCATTAAATTTCTTTCTCTACTGCTTCAGTGGTGTCCAGTTTAGAGAACAGTTGATCACCATATTTTGCAAAAAATGGTCTTCTACAAAAAAGACTAATTCAAGAATGAAAAAATTGCCCAGCCAAAACGCTCGAAGTGATGCATCGACTTAAAATAATTGTTGAACTGAATAATCTCAAAACCTGAATGGCTATATTAATTGACTGACGTACAGCTATATTGCCCAGGTTTGGACTTATGTTTTTCTGCTGTTGCGAAGACCATAGATGATTATATAATATATATATATAACTTTTATTGACAGAATTATGTCAAATGTGACATACTTGTCAATAATATACTATTGATACGTGATATTTACAAAACAATAAATTATGTATAAATAAGAATAAATCAGACATGACTGACTTGCAGACGTTTCCTTTAATCATGGATCTATTAATCTGGAATGCAATTGTTGAAATGTATAAATATAATTATTATTATTATGCTTAGCTTAGTCAGCTTGTATAACAATTGCCAGATGATTTCATGGTGAGTGTGCCTTTCATTCTGTCTTCACCAATATGTTTTAAGAGTTTAGACAGTGATGTACTTATACATTTTCCAAGGGAGGGGGAGGGGGGGGGGGGGGATGCATGGAGCCCTGAAATTGGTGAATCGTCCATTTGGACACATGATCACCTCAATTTTAATGTATTATTAATCTTTTTGTCCAAGCAAAGGGGAGGGGTTCCAGGGGCCCCTCCTCCACAAATATGCTGCTGATTCCATTTATTGTTGATTAATATTCACAGACGAACTGAACTATATATTCACATGGAGCATCGAAAACAAGGTTTGGTTTATGTATAAACATGCACTGTTCTTTTGTGCCACCATTTGGTTCAGGAGCATTGTCATCCCACTTCACAACTTCAAAATCAACGGCTTGTTGGCTTGTCAGCCAGACAAATTCCCCTGAAATAAAAGAAATGGCATACTTCTTTTAAAGGTGAGAGCTAAATAAATAGAAATTGGTGTCACCCTCTTTCATTCTATTGGCGGCTTCTGAAAGTAGGGGAGGGTGCAAGTTTACTTTGCAGTAAATTTTGACATAATGCTCTACTAAACTACTAATAAAGTTTTTTTCGGAGAGTCAAGCTTATACATGGAAGAGGGGGGGGGGGGATATACTGTATATATAGATAAATACTCAGGAATTCTTAAAATATAGAGCTCTAAGAATCTTTACTTTCAGAGGCCTGTTTCATCTACACTCCGCTTTTCCTAAGGAGTGGGACAATTACCCCCATTTAAAAAAAACCATAAAGCGTTGATACACTCTCCGAAAAAAGGCAAAGTTGGTTAACCTATAAACCCATGTCAAATATGACTCAAACGAAGCAGTAAACCTTTACCCTTATAGTAAGTAAACATACCCTCTGTAGGGAGTCAAGTTATGCTCCAGCAAGATGTCTATATACTCTATTGGAGAGTAGCCTAACCTTACTCCCTACCGGTGATGCTTAAAACTACTAAGGAAGTCTTAAAATGTAGAGCTCTAAGGATCTTTACTTTCAGAGGCCTTTTCATAAACACTCTCAAAATTGATGAGGAATCCGCCTCTCCTAACTGTGATCTGAACACGCTAAGGCCAGCTGCTTTTCTCCACTTCTATAGCTAATAGTTGGATTACATTTATCATTAGAAAACAGCAAAAAATGGCAAAGTTAAGAAATTAATGTAATATATCATAAATATGTACTTTTAGATCCGGTTTTGGCTAGGCTCAATTCGAAGGGCCATTTTTAATAAAACTAACTGGATATCTGACGTGGGCGACTCAGTCCAAAGTCTGGCAAATGTGACATCATAGCTTGGACAAACGTATGTAAATGTAGAACGGCGGTGTGACATGGTTGCAATGTTCGTTAATATTACATCTAAAATCTGTGGCTTAAAAATGTAGTTGCCAAAGACCAACCTTCTTTTGCACTGTCACTGCCATCAACCCAAAAGTCTCCATCGGGAATTGTTACGGCACTGAATTCCTCTTTTGTCTCGAAAGCTGCCAAGTGACCTCCCTTATTTTCACAAATAGCGGATGCTTTAGTTCTTGTGGTACTGTAGCTTGAAAAATAGTAGAAACTGAATGGTGTCAGCACAAACTCATTGTACGGACCTGAATTGAACAAAGCGATGATTGAATTAGCTACGGAATAACTTCAACATTAGAATCTTAACTTTGGTTATCACTGCAAATTTCATTAATTGTTTTGGCAAAGTCCAGTGAGGTAAGTTGTTTTAGGCATGGAATTTCAGAAAAATTGGATTTTGGACATCGCTGGCATGTCAAGACAGAGAAAAAACATTCATGGCCACGAGCGCTTGAAGTTATTTTCAGGCCCAAGCCAGACTGTTTGTTCATATGATAATAAAAGGGTTACAAACTCTTGTGAATTGGTGAAAGGGGGATTCCTCGATTTTGCGGCAAAATAACAATGCAACAAATGTAAGCACAACCCCGAAAAAAATATTTGCTGATTATTAAAATGGGTTGCCTTCATCTGCCACAGTTTCAGTAACGCATATTATATTTTTAAAAACTCTGTCTAAATCAAGCCAGTGCAGCGGCAAGGAGGTTCACCTACCACAACAGGATATGACATCAGTTTTGCTACCAGCGTTCTAATTGGCTAAAATTCACAAACAGCTACATAAGTTGAGGTCACTTATTTACTGTGTAGTTTAAATATCATTATCAGTATAAACGTTCAATATGCTTAAAATGCTAAGATTATTTTTAAAGGCATTTGAGCACATGCTGTGGCATAACAGGGCATTTCTGTAGTCAGAGCAATGCTCATAACGATCGTCAACAATTTAAATGTGGACTTCCAGCCAATCAAAGAAGAGCACAGATGATGACTTCATGCTAAAAATAGCTGTTTTGTTCCGGTAACTGATCCCCCTGTCCAGATTTTAATTTTTAGTATTGCTGTAAAAAATATCTAAGGTACTCTTCAGACATCATAGAATCATTAACATCTTGGATATATACTTCCATGAATTTTTTTGGCACAACTATTTGTTTGCATTGATATTTCACGGGAAATCCCTTGTAAGGTACATGTCTGGACTCAGGTCAAGTTTCTGAAGTACTGTTCTATTATAATACATAGTACAGCTGATGACCATGGCACTCCGTCTGGAGCTGAACGGCTGCTGTGAGATCTGGGCAAAATTACCTCCAAGTTTGGATCATGGTGACCTATTATACAAAACTTTTACACTAGTGGTAGCAGTGACATTTGTTTTAAAACTCGAAAATGAATGAGTCTTTTCTGGTGGGGAGATTGGGTAACTCATATTGCAAATCACGTAGAGATGGGGTAACTCTGCAAACGGGATGGGGTAACTTAAGCACACTGCCAATACCATAGAGTGATGATTAGGCTTCATCCATCTTATTGCATGGCATCCAGACGAACCTTCTTTTTTTTTCAGTAAAGACATTTTTTAATCAATTCAAAAGTGTTTCCTATCTAGATATATCTATTTTTCACAACATTTTTTAACATTGTCTGATAGAAGTAAAAGATACCTACTGTACTAAGTGTTCGTCTATGCTTAGACCAACAAAAAATTGAATTAAGATACCATTTCAGGTGGTGTCTTGTTCCTACAGGTTGAACTCTAGTGTTTGGCCTCAATGATCACCCTGAATGAATTTCTAACTACACTGTACCGCTTTTTGAATTGCAATTACATTGATTTCAGTATTGCATGATGATACAATAAGTAGATATCAAGATCTACAAGATGGCAAAAATTGGAAAGGTGTCAGAAATGAAATACAGGAAGTATATTACCTTGTCGTATCATCCAAACCATATCCAGATCAGAAGCATTGACCAAGTTAGTAAAAGTCATCCGAGTTAAACACGTCACACAATGTGTGTCGTTGTATCCAACTAGATGACTATAACTCGCAATCAATTCGAAGAGACATGAAACTTCTGACTGCCCGAATGAAATCTCTGAAAATTGGCAGGATATCAGCCAAGCTAAGGTTTTTATTCGAGCGGTTTCGATGCGTTCAAAAGTACCAGTTTTCATATTAGACACAACTGTTAGGCATCCCAGTGATAACAGTATCAAGATTCCTGGCCAAAAACACATCATCTTTGATACCTTCTATTGTATTCTCTGGACAATGGCTGCAGATCCTTTAGCACACTGCTCAGTCAGATATATTCCCAAGTGACTGACAGCATTGAAATCAATTATCTTAATGGCACAGGATGAACGATGTCTTAATGTCTGTGATTATTGAAGGGGATTTAATTGTATGATTAATATGCATCAATGCATCCTTGCTAATACCTATAAATTATAGGCATATTTGATGTACACAGTGTTGAGCAAATACAAATCCATTTAGCATTGATCAACGTAAATGGTGACTTATTGATGATTCAGTAGGCCCCTAGGTATAACTCTTTCAGAGTGAGTCTCACTCATTTTGTTGCTGTCTCACTCCTCAAGACTTGATGATTTTCTTCATATTTTATCTCACTCTCAGATAGCCAGAATAAAATCCTAAACATTTTAATGTAAACTGGTTGGAAAGAGTTAAATCTCACTCTTTCACCACTTCTGAACTTGACATCTCTGCATTATATATTTTTTTCTAAATTTCAATATATATTGGCATTATTTAATGTACATCTAAAAATGTTTGTAACCTGTGCATTTATAATATAATGTAGGCACGGCACATTATGATTAGGCCTACTCTATGATTACTCTATGGCCTTACTAAAAACTGAAAAAAGAGAAAAGAAAAATAATATTGTCCGTCCAGAAATAGCTCAAGCAATGACGTCACCAATGATGTCACAATAGCAATACAACTTATCCCTATTGTGACGTCACAGCAATGGTGACGTCACTATTTCAATCGTCTGAAGAGGCTTTCCGGTTGCATGATTTTTTTTACCGTACATGTATGAAGAAACGTATTCACTTCTTTTGAAAGAAAAGATATGTTTATGTATCCTGTCATTTACTTATAACTTTGAACATTGAACAGGCTGTCTATGCCACCACAAAAAGCTCATGAGGAACAGGTGGGTAATTTTTATCTATGTGAAATGTTTCATATTTGTACAGTAGAGAATTTAGCCTTAGGGCCTGACATTTTAATAACAAAATTTATTAAATTTAGACCTACACGTGTGCGCCCTAAGCCTAATAATTATAAGGCCTTATCCATGAATAATTAAGAAATTTGGGCATCTTTTGTGCCGAGCTAAGTAATTCTTCATGACATGCATTCTGACAAAAAAAACAAAGTTTGGGCCCTGTGATTAGTGTGAAGCACAGTACTTAAGTAGAGTCCAGTGTTCGCATTAGACGCTCGCCCGCTCGCCCGACCCGACTTTTACGGCGCACGGCGAGCAGGAGAATGATAGCACTGGTCCGTGTGAGCGAGTAGCCAATTAGCTCATTAATGGGTTTATTTTGCCTCCAATCTGTCAGTTATGTGAACTGTTTGATTGCAATATTGGTCAAAGACATAATCCATAGAAGTGGAGCACACAGATTGCAATTGACTCTGTGGCATCTTCAACAGTTCAATGGAAGTGTCAAGTCCCCAATGCTTTAGGCTTAAGTGCAATTGACTGCTCAAAGGCTTCTAAGTCTTTCAACAATAGCTTTGTAGATCTATTCCACTTTAATTTTGTGATTTTAATTACTGCTTTAGTAAATATGAATAATATTAAATTTTATATTTATATTCATACAATTGCAGTGTGGGCAGGAGGGTGCATTTTACTGGAAAAGTAGAAGTTAATGATATGTACTTTGTGGTAACATGGGTACTTTTGATTAATAATTATAAGCATCCCTTCCTGTAGATTCTGATATAAAAATGTCATTCCTGCCAATTTTGAAAGTTAATAATCTTGAGTAATATGAGCATGGTTGACATGGACACTGTTCCACACATAAACAAACATGATAAACCTGTGTGCCAGAAGTACTCAGTGCTAGGGGTTGCTCTTAGTTATGGACCAGTAACAATGTGAACGGACCAACACCTTGTTTGACTTACTGGTCCATGCGGACCAGTACTAAATTTGACGAGTCTTGAACACTGAGAGTCTATAGTACTTCTACATAATATATTGTAATCCAAAAAAAAAATCCACTTGCTTGATTTTTGGTCGTCTTTTGCATCTGTAGATAGGCCTGTAGAGTCTATTAGGCCTATATATATATAACTATTTAAAATGATATGTCAAGAAAAAGCACTTGTAAAAAGATGTAAATGTTGCAGAAGGGTTAAAGCCCAACTTTCCAACTCGTACAAAAGTCTCTAGAGCTGTACAAATTAAACTTTGCAATTCATGATGTATACATTTTTGCCACTTTTTCATCATTATACATTGTAGTCACAAAGAAGCAAAGGCGCATAGCCAAGGCGGGGGAGAGGGGGGGGGGGTCGAGGAGATCGTTTGACCCTAGATGGAGTATCACCTTCTTGTGGAACAAGAAGATGATACTCCATCTAGTTTGAGCCACCCAACTTGGTTCAGGTCCACATATTGGTCCACAACAGGGAGAGATTTTTGAAGGTCCACCACAATTTATGAAAAAGACTCCCCAATGTTGGGTTGGTCTTTTTCTTAAATGTTGCACCTTCTATACAATTTTCTTTATGAATTATGTATATGTAAATATAAAATATCATATGTGGACCTGGACCAAGTTGGGTGGATCGAACGACCCTCTTGACCCTGCCTTGGCTATGGGTCTACAAGCACGGAGAATATAGCAAAATTTTGGTCATTAAATTTGCTTTCCAGTGGAGCTGTTTTTGTCAGCCAGAAAGTTGGGCTTTGACTTGTTGCTAATATTTCTTATCATTTTGCGTTGCACCGTACCATGACAAAATATGCCCAAAAAACAAGTGGATTTTTATTATGGGTCCTAGTAGACGTTATATCATGAGCAACAGCTGCAAAGTTACGGCATGAAAGTAATTCAGCTAATGAAACATCTGCCAAAACAGGCATTTTTCAACAATTTTAATGTGAAGGCGAACTTTGCAAGGCAATATTTTGTAAATGCAGGTTAGAATATCATGTAAATATGATTTATGATATCGAAATTCACCACGCCGCATTACGATGTCGCCAAGGTATTATCTGATTTAGTTACACCTTCTTATTATTATTGAATTTATTGATCAACAGGACATACTTTCATTTTTATGTCAACTATATTGAATACTGAGTTTGAATTATGGACTTCATGTATGCACAAATAATCTTATAATCGTCCTTTGTAGGAACACAAAAATTTGTAAGGTCCTATAGTGCTATATCAGTTGTAAAAGGAGTCAACAATCAATTCATTCCATTGGTTTGACAATTTCATTACAGTCAAATATCTGCCGCGTATCATTAGTTTGAAGAAATTGCTTTCATAATAGCTACTTTTTGACTTATCGAATAGTTCAACATGTCCAATTTCGTGGCATTGCTAGCTAGCCACAATGTTTTAGACTGGTCTGGTGACGACGCTCCAGTCCTATATATATAGTGATGTGGACTGCTTAGCCAGGGGTGGTCCGGTATTTTCTAGTCCTGGTCCGGTCCAGGGGTGAGCGGTCCGGTACCAGAGATCGGACCGGTCCGGAGGCGGTCCATCGACATAACAGTTGTTTCACCAAATAAAAACATAATTTTATTTATGGAATTATTTAGTACGGACAGGCAGGACAGACTAATAATTTCATAACTGCAATATTTATTTATGTAAAACAAAGAAACCGTCAATCAATCAGGAATATATATTAATAACTAAATCAAACCAAGATGACAAACATCTGGTGTATAATAAATTCAACATGCAATGTTTGGACCACCGGTCCGGGGTCATAGGACCAGTCCAGTTCCAGTATTTTTGTGGTAGTTCGGTTTTTTAGCGGTCCGGGGTCGGATCGCGGACCGGACTGGTCCACATTACTACTCCTATAATATTATTAGTATGATTGGTTTCCCAATATTCACCAGACCCTGTCCTGTGGCTCAGCATTGCCAAAATGCAATATATTACCTTTAATTTTGTTGTAGGTCATGTATTGATTTTATGAGTAACGTTATATGTGGTTATTTTCTAACACAGCTCTCGCATGAAGAATGGGAAGAGCTTCCTCCTGTCCCTCCCGATGGCGGCTGGGGTTGGATGGTCGTTGCTGCTGCATTGCTTAGCAACATCATTGTGGACGGCATATGCATGAGCTTTGGAGTTTTCCTAGTTGAATTACAAGAATATTATGGAGAAGGGGTGGGAAAAACTGCCTGGGTGGGATCACTCATCCCAGGATTATACATGGCTACGGGTGAGTGTTTATCATTTTAAAACATTTAAACTCTTTGCCTTATTATAATTCTGATCTGAGGTTTAGATTATAAGACCATTTAGACAGCAGCCAGAGGCAGATATGTATAATGATGAGATGATAAGTAGGCCTGTGTTGATTATTGCTCGAGTTAACCCCTGCTTGACTGATCGGGGTCTGGTCAAAACGGCCAAATATAAAACGGCCAATATACCAGGACGGCCAATCGCAAAAACAGCCACCATACCAAGACGGCCAAAGGATAAAACGGCCACCTACCAAAACGGCCAATTGTACTATTTGCAGCTTTATATGCTTTCTCATCCATCTATCTTATTCTATACTATATATATATACATCTAGCCTATACGAATTACTTAATTTTATATATTTCATAATTTATATAAAATGAAATATATACAATTAAGTAAGTCATATAGGCTATAGATGTATATACATGATGTATAATATAAGATAGATGACTGAGAAAGCATATGGAACATGCAATTTTAATCCCAGTTGGATTATTTTCAGAAATAACAACAACGAAATATTAGTAATTTATATAATAACTGGATTTCCATGAAAAAAACATGATTTACCCCATTATTTTCATCATTCAAAATGCTAATAGCAATTGACATAAAACCACTACACTGCTGATGTAATAAATTAAGATAAGATAAATTAATTTGACATAACATTATATAGACTTATGCTACTGCATAAAAAAGATTATACCTTTTTGTATGTTGTACTGTCAGGGCTAACCTTCTTTCATATCTTAACAATGTATAATAATTAAATAAAGGCTGCTGCTCATCATTCATAATCTTATCAACTTGTCTCATAACATTTGTTTTTAAAGTTCATCTATTGGTTTTATGTCTGCCTTTAACTTACCACATGTCTTAACAATCTGTTTCAATTTAGCTTTATCTTTAAAAGAACTGATTTGTAGAATAGGGTGAGAAGTTTACACTCAACATTAATGTTTCTCATGATTCTTAAAAATAGAACCCATTGTACAAATTTTAATGTACACTATAGTTCTATTTGCTGAGCCAGACAATTTATCAATTACATCATGAACCCTTACAACTACTTAGCACTTATCACTCTGTCACAGTCAAAGCTTCTCTTTAGAAAATCAATCACCATTTCTTTTGTCTTCTTTACACTGAGATATGGATTATTATATAAACTGCATAATTTTGCATCAATGATACAGTGATTTTAACTGGTGATTCTGGGTAAAATCAAGGATTATGATTCAAGGGAATTTTTAGGTTAAGTGGAATTTGTCTCATGGTGTGATAATTATCTTAATATACATAAGAAAGCATGTAATATAAGAAAAATATGAAAGTACTACTCAACACACAAACACACACACACACACACATATATATATTTATATATATGAATAAAAGAAAAAAATACTGAGTTGGCCGTCCTGGTCATTGGCCGTTTTGGTCAATTGGCCGTTATGGGGGGTGGCCGTTTTGGCTAGTTGGCCGTTATGGGGAGTGGCCGTTATGGTCGTTGGCCGTTTTGACTCTACTCCTACTGATCAGCTGTACATAAATAAACCAATCTCCTCATTGAATTTTTCCACGTGTATTTGCTGAAGTTAGCTAGTAACTACTGAAATGTTGACTGTTGTGTGAACAACTGAACACAACAAATCCTTAAATTCAATCTTTATATTTCTGTTGAGTACTAGGTGTACGTTCGTTTGTGTACATTTTACCTTTACCTCCATTTCCGAGAAATCAAGGGAGCAGTGCGTACTTTCTGGTCACTGAAAAGAGCAATAAATGCCAGGAAAACTTTGGATTTCTCGAGTATTGATTGATTTAAGTATCGAGTATCATATATTCCTAATGGTAAGGCTTGGAATCCATGACAATTTACACTTGTTCAGTGGGTGGGGTCTTTCACTTGCAAAACCTGGACACAGGGTTTGGACAATTTCACTCTTGTCTCATGGCTGACATCTTACCCAATAGATTAACTCTCTTACTTTAGCTCAGTCTTCCCGAAGTCTGCCTGGACAGACGGACCTGACCGGCCAAATTTCATTCGGTCCGGCCAAAGACAACATATTTTATAATGATATTTCATAAAGTCATGGGCTCATTGTGACATTCGGTCCGGCGAAGTACAGTTGAGCTTCGGGAAGACTGTTAGCTGTGCAATATTACACCACATTGAATGTTTATAATGCGCAGTTCAAATTGTTGGATCAACTATATTCTATTCTTGTAAAATATTACATGGCCATATATATGTCACTTCATGCAATACCACTTCTGTTGTTAAAAACTGATATATACTCGCCCCTGTGTATAAGCAACTTGAATTAGCATAATATAAACCCTTTTTATTGTCTTTCAGGACCTCTCGTTGGTGCACTGTGCAACATACTCAGCTGTCAAGCGGTGGCCATCGTCGGATCAGTCTTGTCTGCCATTTTCTTCTTCCTCAGTTCATTTTCACCAAATCTGGATACCCTCATTCTTCTCTACGGAGTAATGGGCGGTGAGTACATGTTTTTAAACACTCGAGCCAGCCACTTAAGGTCATTGCTTGCACACAGTGGATGATTTGACATACTACATCTCTCTTAACAGGGTTCACTGTATGGGAAGACAAATGTTGCATCCATTAGAATTTGTCATAGTATCTTTTGTTATCCCCACACTAATTACAAGGAATGGTGGTGGTGGTGGATTAGTGCTTTACGACCTGTATTTCTGCACCTGATGGGCTAATTAGGACAGGCAGGGATCATGGCAGTGAGATGACGAATGAAACAGCCATCAAACTTAGGCTCGACCGGAAATTGAACCCACCAGGACCTAGTGGTTGGAAGCCCAGTGTGCTACCACTGAGCTAGGCCCCTACCCTTACGAGGAATGAAAGTTGGTTTTTGCTCTCAGGTGGCAACTGACATCAGGCATTTTAAGGCATGTGATTGGACAGTCTCAAATTTTGAGATGTAAAGAACTTTGAACTAAATAGGTGTGCCTCACTTTTTGAAAAAAAAAAATTACCACTCTGTTTATTGCTTTTCCGTCTACAAATTTCAACTATTTACATCAGGTTGGTAGCTGAATTATAAAGCTGGTTGGACTTGGTAGTTATATCAATATTTATCACCCATTTCTCATCTGCTTCATTGATTGGCAATGGAAAAAGAGTGTAAAATTACAACTCCGTATTTGACAACTCCGTTTGCTATGCAAGTAAACAGAGTTGTCAAACCGATGTACAACTCTGTTTAAGTGGAAAAAAATTAGGAAATTTTATGAGGAAAACTACATTATTTAACCGAAAATAATTTAAGCTTTGCTGCTTATAAATACACTTAGTTTTCTGCTACCATGAAGTGATGTTAGAGTTAAGAAAAATAGAAAATAAGAACTAAATGAAGTTGCTTATTTTCTATTTTTGAACTAGTTTACAGCCCTAATATATTGATTGTACTCAAAGACAATCAATGTTTCTTAAGTAATAATGTGTTGATAATGATTTTTTACTCTGTGTTACTGTTATACCCAACAAATCCTTTTATTGTAGTTATTAAACTGCAAGTACAATAAAGGGATCTGTTGGGTATACGTAACACAGAGTATAAAATCAACATAATACTACATGAGAAGCATTGATTGACTTTGAGTACAATCAATATATTAAGGCTGTACACTGGTTCTGATATACCGTAAGTACCAGTACAAGGATAACGTATCATGATACATATTGTATCGGTTTACCATATTGTGATATGTACCGTATAATTTTAAAGACAAAGTTATACAGGTGGTATACAGCCCTACAATATATAATTATATTTGTGAATATTCCTTTCAGGTATTAGTTTAGGCTTGATGTACCTCCCATCTATCATCATTGTGGGATTTTATTTCGAGAAAAAGAGAGCATTAGCAACAGGTCTAGCTGTCTGCGGATCAGGAATTGGTCAGTAGAATTCACATAATTTAGCTATCGATTTAAACAAATCGTAGTATTTTTGGTTTGATCTCGATCCCAAATAAATTTGACTAGCTGTTGAACTTCTTAGGCCTGGTCAGTTCACATGTGACCTTGGACCCAGAAATACTGAAAGCCTTATTATTGATGATATAATCTGGTATACATCCTTTTCACGAGCAGCCATGTTGGCATTTTTGCCTCATTGACCCCTCTTTGCACTCAGATATCATATTGTGGTGAGGTCAGAGTGCAATAACAATGGAGAGGTAATGATGTCATCATATATGACATAATCAAAATGAGATCGATGAGGCAAAAATGCCAACATGGCCGCCATGCAAAAAGGGTGTATTATGCATTGGTAACATCTTAAAGATATATAGGCCACACGTGAACTAACCAGCCCTATTGGTGATCTCAGTTTAACAAACAACATTTGCAGGTACAATAATACTTCCACCAATATTTCAAATATGTCTGGACAAATATGGATGGCAAGGATCTTTCTGGATCATCTCAGGAATTTTGCTGAATGGCGTATTGTGTGGGGCTCTTTATCGTCCGCTACAGCCAAGAAGAGTGAGCTAAATATCATATTTATGCATACATTTAAACCTAATACTGTAGTATAATCCAAAATAAATGTCCACTTGATTTTTGGTCTTATTTTTACATACATGTCATGGCGAAGCACGATATAGATAGACATGAAACCAAAAGGTCAAAGCCCGACTTTTTAATCGTACCTCACTGTACAAATTATTTTCCAGCAGTTCCCTATATTTGCAATGGTAATTTTTGGCTATTTTTTCATTATCATAGCCATTTGTTATGGTCACAAAATCGCAGCAGAGATTAAATGGAGAATATAGCAAAGTTCTAGTCATTTGTTTCTGAGAGGTCGGCTAGGAAGTTGGGCTTTCTTTTTTATTGCTAAAATGTCTGTTCATTTTATAGTGCTCCATGTCATTGGCAAAATATGCCCAATGAACAAGTGGATATTTATTATGGATCCTAGTATTATAGCTAGTCTTATGGAGACTGGCAAAACTTCCTGCAGACAGACTACAGCTAGTCAGTTGGTGAGATCACCCAGGTATACTGTCTATGTCCTGTGAATGTTTTTGTATGATTTATAATGAAAAGACAGGATGAAAATATACCTGCAAGATAATATGTTTGTGACACTTTTCACTTGTCTTGACCACTGGACTACTATTGTTGCCAATTTTTGGTTCTGTTGCAAGATATACCAATTAAAAAATGCCTCCCCTCCCCCCATTTTCCCTACATCCAATTGGTTAAACAAATATACATACGTAAATATATTTTTTACATATTCAAAATTGTTTCATCCCTCTAGGTTCGATTGAGGAAATCAAAGAGCATCTCTTACGACAATTTAGAAATTTCTATCTCAGACCATTCTGACACAAGTGATGACTTTTATGATACTCACTGTAATCTAGAAATCAGTCACAAAATTGAACGAGTCCGAAGTGAGGCAGCGATATTCAATGAACCAAGAACACCTCCCACCCCAAGAACAAGGACTGTATCAGAAGGGTACAACTATGGTCAAACAGAAAAAAGTGGCAATACATCAAGAAATGAAATTAAGAGCCAGTTCAACTTGTCGTCAACAGTGTTTGTCACTAAAGTAAGTAAAAGTTTATATTAACAGCTAGGCTTCCGCTAAACGTTCACCACGGTCCTATATTGGCGAAACTTATGAAACGGTGGCTAAATTAAATGCTTGTGTGGCGAAATCTGTCAAAGTTAGTGGCGAAAAGACAAGGTTCTCAGTATTGTTTTTGTACCATTTAACATCACAATAGATTTAGTCAAGTAGGTTTTTGACTGAGAATTAGAAACTTATGTAAGCTGCTTCAAATAATGCTAAACTGTCTCTGTTGAGGCTAAAAAATAAAATAAAATTGGACTGCTTTAGCCACAGTGGCTAAGGCTGGGATAAATTTAGAGGAAGCCTAGTTAGGGTTTTGTCAATAATAGTGTCAGCGTGGAATTTAGAATAATGCTGAAGTCAGTAAGATTACAAATGACTGGTTTATTTCGGTCATTGCTAGTCAAAGCAGGCAACTTATTTGTCGCATTATAAGCAGCAATGCTTTGTGACATTTAAGCCACTATCTTTGCCACATATATATATCATAATAACACGACGTGCTTGCTTCTAAGATAAGCGCATTTGACATCATTTGTTCATGTCCTGTTTTACAAAGAATGTTAAAACTTGTGTGTGATGGATGAGTGAAAATATGAATGTCCCTCAAGAGATATTGTACCTTAAAACAATTGGACCTGCCCTGAAATGACTTTCCTGGTTTCCAAACAGGCTGCAAGACCGCTCACACGTGAAGACATTTTCTTCTGCGGTAGCCTTGATTCCATTACGGAATACCAACTTCCAACAACTTCATCAGTCGTCAATACGTCATTCATGCCTAATTTAGCCTGCATTCCGGAAGATGATGTCATGGAAACTGTGGAAGAAAAAACAGAATCACGCATGACCCCTTTATTGGATGTTCTTAAAAATATCTTCAATTTTTCTATCTTCAAAGAAATTTCATTCATTTTGTTGTGTCTTGGGAGTGTCATATCAGTAGCAGGTAAAAATATTTTGCCATTTATATTTCTAAATAAAATGCGTGCTGTACAAATAAAAATATATATATTATGATAAACTTCAGGGTTAAAAAAAAATGTACAAAAAATCTGTCAACGCGCAATTTTTGTGTATGGTCAAACCTTCAGTTTAAAATTAAATAAATTCTGTTAGGAAATTTAAGACCAAAGAATTCTTTAATTGATTAAGATATTTCAAGTTTAAGTTTGTGGTTGATCACACCTCAGGGAACTTCATGATGGGTTTATGAAACTGACTACATTGACAGAATTTTTGTTTATTTTTTTTACAACCTTGAAGTTTATTCAGGAGCACTTTGTATGGTATCGTTATTATCTGACCAGCATAGTAAAACTATGATTATTACGCATAATGGGTGCCTGCATGAAAGTATAAAACATCCCTCGATAACACAGTGATATTACTTACTTGATATTTCAACTCCAATCAAAATTTATTTACGTCCAAACCTGATACATGGCCAAATGTGCCACGTGCATTTTCCATGAAAAGGATAAACGCATGGAAAACGCATGGTTTTTGCCTAATTAAAATGAAGTGAAAACCATGCGTTTTTCATGCGTTTATCCAAATGCATGGAAAACGCACATAGCACATTATGCCATTGAATAATTATTGTGTGACTCAGCGAAATATAATATATATATATTTACTAGGTGTTCTGACTCCTTATGTTTACCTGGCCATCCTGGCTGACGATACTCTTGGTATCACCCAACAAAAGGCAACGTTACTTTTGTCAATGCTGGGTATAAGCAACACAGTGGGCCGTGTAATATTTGGATGGATTAATGACAGGTAAGAAAGGCTTTTTTTTAGCCCGAGGAACCCTGACCGCCTGCGACTGTCGGCTCTTATCATATCGTGACGTTTATAGTTAGCACTCACAAAATATCAGATAATGAATAAGAGCTAAGCGAATATCAGATTTCTAGGGCTAGGCTTTTATCTACATCTAGAGGTCACAATTAAAAGATCTTTATGTCACAAGGTTCTGATTAGGGCTGCCCCATTTTAAAAGTGTGGAGTGGGTATGGGCAGGAAGCTTTTTGAATAATTGGGGGAGAGAGGTTCTCCAAATGAGAAAAAGAGGGGGGTGGATGACCAGTATTTCTTAATATTTTAATTTGAAAAAAGGGGGATTGGGGGTCTTCAAAAAAAACAAAAAGCATGGGAAGGGGGGGAAGGGGGTGTCTGAAAATTTTCCTGTCCACCCCACCCCACACTTTTAAATGGAACAGCCATTAGGCGGATTGAAATACACATTTTTATAGTTTCCGATTCCCCTATGGCTCCAACAGATCATATGTTGAAAGTTAAAACCCCTTTATGGACTTTTTGAGCTGTTTTTTTTTAACAGTTTCACAACACATTACCGTAACGGTGGGTATTATCAACAGGGCAGGTATTATCAACACTTAAATTAGTTTTTTAACAAAATTGTTAACATTCTAATGTGAGTGTCGATAATACCCGCCCTGTTGATAATACCCTCCGTTACGGTATAGTCACATATTAAATTGTTTCATTTTTGCAGGCCTTGGGCAGACTGCGTCCTCATCTATAACTTATCCCCGATAGCTTGTGGAATTGCAACATGTCTTGTGCCTGTCTTGCAATCATACATTGCTCTTGTTTTCTACTGTATATTTTTTGGCAGCTTCCTTGGTAAGTATTACAAAAAAAATTATAAATTATAATGTGTGTGTGAAACACTTTTTTATTTGTATTTGTGGACCACATAATAAAAGGACCGTAAAATTTGCCAACCTCCTCTGCCTATTATATGCCTAGCAATGATTCTGTCATTCTGAGGCCTATATGTCAATTGAATAAAAAAATACATTTGTAATGAAAAATTTGCATAATATTTCATCTAATTTATTTTTTCATAATTTTTATTTTTCAAACTTTAGCTGCATTTGTTACACTTCGCACAATAGTTCTCACCAAACTATATGGAATCCATCGCTTGTCCAACACTTTCGGATTACTTTTGTTATTTCAAGGAATTGCGGCTTTGGTAGGATCTCCAATTGCAGGTAAATATGTAATAGTCTGATATTTCATTGTAAACTATTTTATTGCATATATGTAGCAATTGTATTAGTTTTTCTCTATTTTAGAATTTCAATCACTTTATTTTCTTGATCCTACTTCATATTTATAACTAGAAAGCCCACTACAATACATGCATTTGAATTTATCAAATGACCCCCCCCCCCCTTAAAATTTATGTTCATCCTATTCTAAGAAATATCAATAATTAAGCGAAATGTTGCCACTGCCCCTGCATTTTGTCTCCCTGTTCAGTAAGGTCAGTTGCTCTGTGGCCTGCCATTCAGCCTGGCTCGGAGTTTCATTCAAGGGCCCTGGCAACAATGGTATGAATGGTTGCTGAGGAGCTGAATCTTGCAAGCATTGTTGTTCGGGTGGGGGGGGGGGGGGGGGGGGGTTCATGTGACCCACATGCTGTGGTGCCATTCAGTCTCTTTCTGAAAGTGATTGCAGCCATTTTGGTAGCAAGCATGTGCTAACTTAAGGAAAAAGTAGCATGGGTGGAATAGAGTGCAAATAAAGAGTTGTAATGGCGACAGTTAGTTTGAACCGGAGAAGATAGAAAGAATAAGGTAACCATGGCACGATCAAGGCCTAAACATATCATTTGACTGTCTATTTTTCGAACTTTCAATTTTTTTAAATTCTTATAATTTGAAGAGGAAATGATACACTAACATGGGTAACTTCAACTAACTACGGTCACCATTCTTGTTAAGGCCATGGTTTTTTGATCTTATGTTTCTCGGAACTTTTTCGGACCGTTTTTCATGAGATGGTCGGTTGGAAAATAAAAAAAATAAAAAATAAACTTTAAATTTACTCCCCAGAACGTCTTTTTTTCTTAAATAAATGTGCAATTGTTGATTTATCAATTGAGCGGCACTGCAAAAGTTTGGCCGGCGGTGTCGAGAAACGAAAGATAAAAAAAACCGTGGAATAATTATCATTAATCGCTGTACAATAAATTTCTTTAGGGCTGTACGATTTACCATCTCAAAGTGTGGGGTGTTAGCGGACAGGATGATTTTGAAAAAGCGGAGGGGGGGGGGGATGGAAGGACGTCGGGTTCCCAAAAGAAAAAAGGGGCAGTAGGGTGGTTGACCAGTATTTTCATATCAGGGGTTGGCCTGATCAACACCATGATCAGCTTTCCTATTGCAATCCGCTACCTTCCCCCATTCGCCTGTCTACCACCCAAATCTTTTAAATGGAACAGCCCTATTTATTTGTTTAAGCGACATCAACTTGTAATTCTACGTAAATTTTTTCATTTTAGGTATGGTCTATGATAACACACGGTCATACACTGCATCATTTATTTCTTCTGGAGCAATGTTAATTGTTGGAGGCCTTATTTCGTTACCATGCCGACAAGTCGGTGCCTGGCAACAGAAATGGCGGGAAAACCAAAACAACAAAAATCCAGATCCAGTTACTTAAATTCATTTTATATGAAATAATATATTTGTATTAATATATATTATATATCTATATTAATCAATTTATTGTGTAACCAGTGATACCATTTGGAAGTTCACATTTTGTATACGATGTCAATAAAATTTATAAAATGGCAAATGATAAGATTTAGTTTCTTCTCTCTGCCAATGCAGATGAAGGGAAGGTACAATGCCATAGAAACAATTTAACAGTTATCTTAATTACTACTATTCAGATATTTGCACAATCTTTGCCCAGATATTTTAGAAGGCACTATGATTAGTTTTTGGCTCTGCTGGATTCGTTACTATACTTATTTCCAAAGTTTTGCGTGCACATATAATATTAAAGAAAATTCAAGATCTGATTGGTTGAGAGACACTGAAACACTATTATTCAATATTCGCAATGATGGTCAACATTCATTGTAGTAAATTGAGATACCTTGACATCTTTACAAATAACAATAATTTTCGTAATGACGAACACAATTACTTCAATTCAATTTGATTAATTAAGTGCATTGTCGTGGTCTTTATGGAAAATGATGGATGAACAAAACTGGATTGCACTCAATATGACAGTGGCCAAAATCTTTGTATTCACTTCATTGTCTTATACTTATTACCTACCATCCAGAGCCTTGCTGGGTTCACTATTTCTCAATAAAATAAATAAACTTCACCGAGTATTACATATTTCATGCCATCACAAATTCAATATAATATATTATGTAAAAAAACCAAGTTATGACGTCACATTACTCAACAATGGGTGATGATGCCATTTCCTTTGTATTTGGACCAATGTTTTGGTCTTGATTTCTTTTAATGTGTCATTTATTTTGTTATAAATGCTTGAAAGATGCATTAGCTTACACATATTTAGTGTGCCTTGATCAAATACGGAGATTTTCAATGATTTGATCAAGTTTAAGAAAATATTAATTTTGACAGACATTAGAGCATGTAACGCAAACATAACTTTATTATACATACACCTGATACATAAAATAAATGATATGCTTAAAACTCCTCATTAAATGGATAATACGGGTGATTAGGAAATCTGAAAGAAAATTACAAAAGGTTACTATAAGTCACAGAATGAATATGAAAACTGTTTTTGGTCTTCTTGTTACGTAAGCCTACAAGAATATTGGCCTTGACCAAAAATTGCAAGATTTAAATCGATATCACTTACTCTGCATTGGAGCGTAAACCCCGATCACAGCTTTCCAGTTGAGCCAGATCATCCTTGGACAAATTCACTTTGAGTGCCTACAATATCAAAAGAAAGTTTTCATTTAAACATGAAAAATATCCAAATGCAGCAATATATGTGTACTTCAAACAAATTTGTAACTGATTTGAGATGGAGATAATGAAATCTGTGCTTGCATTGAAGCATTGATAATGAAATCTGTGCTTGCATTGAAGCATTGATAATGAAATTTGTGCTTGCATTGATACTGAAATGTGGCATTAGCGCATCTATGGAGAAATTTGCGCTGGCTTGAGTTGTATATAATAAAATAAAATAAAATAATATAATATAATATAATATGATATGATACAATACAATACAATACAATACAATATAATACAAAACAAAACAATATCTAAAAAATGCTAAAAAACAGTAATAATAAAATTGAAAAACAAAAATTACTCTGTACACATGGACTCGATAAGTAAAAGTACCTCCAGGGTGTTAAAAAAACCACATTGCATACATCCATCTCTAGCACCAATTAATTCTTTAATGGTGCTAACCAAAATCTTAATACTTGATATTTCATCAACACATTTATTTATGAATTTCTAAGTCAGACCCAGATCTTTCTCTAGAATATAAATTAATATAGTTTTCGCCTGTATTTGAATAAGGATTTCTTATGGTGAAATGTGTGCTTACATTAGTGCATAAATGCCTAGCAATGCTTTGATAACAAAATTTGTGCTAGCATTGGTGAATTGATATACACCAATGCATTAAGCATACATTTTGTACCCTAGTCAAAATTAATTGTAATAAAATTTGCTAATATAAGTACCCCTTGCTGAGCGTTAAATATAATAACAAAAAATTAATACTTACCTCGTAGTTCTGAATCATTCTCTCTTTTTTCGCACTTTTTGGAGCTACACAGACATTTCTGTCGATTTGAAATTTCAAAGCAACCTGCAGCCGACATACGATAATTAATAACCACTACAATTACTTCACATTATAAGTTTACAAAAATCACTGCTAAAAATAGACCAAATGAACTTTGCTAGGACAATAATTAAATATAAATGTAAACAGTGGTTTAACGATATGAATAGAACACAATAAGCTTAAAATTAAATAATCTTAAAGAACAGAAATTTGCACCCATTTACAATCAAAATGTTACAGCATTAATATTCAAAACATCTCTATAACATGACTCATGAGTGTACGTGGAGAAAAAATATAAATAATTTGTATTGCAAATAAACTATTAGGAATTGGTTATTAACCTGTGCTGGCAGACAATTATTTCTCTTGGCAATTTCTGCAATGACTGGGTCATCAAAAATAGTAGGCCATTTCATCTCTTCCCTTAAAAAAGAAAATTACATCAATTATATTAATAACTTTGGCAAGACGAAGTCCTTTCTTTTATCTAGCTCCATGCAGTCCATAAGAATTTCTTAAATGTTCAGTTTGTTAAATATTTCTCAAATTTTTTATGATCTTTGCGTGGTTTGTTAAAGAGAAAAAAAATTGACGTTTTCATTGCTATTATTTTAGTAGATTCTTTATATCGAGTGCAACGTACATTTAAATTCAATTGCGGTCTTAACTTCAAACATTCAATTTCATGAATGCGACAACAACCCTGCTCTCATCCAGCTGACCAATTTTGTGAATGCACTTCACATTAAAATAAAAAATTGAATTTGAAAAAAAAAAGTAATGTATATATTGTATATATTTATACAGACTCTAATTAAAGCTAAAGCAATACTTGTAACTGTAGCTACCTGTATGTCTGATTAAACCCAGCAAGGGGCGCGTAAGCTGTCATAGTAATCCCTCTGGCTTGGCACCAGTTGATAATCTTTTTATTTGACAGGTATGGGTGACTTTCAACCTAAAAATCGATAAGAAATAATATATATTTCAGTCCTCTTGTGAGGACATCCAGAGAAAATCACATTATTTTTGTATAATGTAAACTGATATAATTCTGTAATTAAGGCAACCAGCCTGGCAAGTCCTCAGCACTTTCTGGTCAATTACTACTACTACAACAACTTTTACTAATACCACTACTACTACTACTACTATTACTACACTCATTTTATATTTGAATTTTCACCTCAATGTGCAATTACCCCTGTATTTCTTTTCAAGTATTTCAAACTCAGTCTTAATACAGAACATTTCTGATATTAATACACAGAATATTTCAGTTAGTGCAATAAAAAACTATAGTAGTTTCTACAAAAACAAAATTAACCTGTAAATTATGGAGAGTAAGTAGTTCAACCACTATTAACAGTGACATATTTTCATAAAATGTTCGTTAGCTCCGTTTTATACATACCTGATGATTAGCAGGTACCACTGTACAATTATCAATTATTCTCTGAAGCTGTTTACTGTTGAAGTTGGAAACACCGATAGCTTTCGCAAGACCTAAATGGTAACATTCTTCCATGCCCTGTTGAAATAATTATACATAAAACAATCTGGATAAAAGAGACAAATGAATTACCATCGCACCAGTTTTGGCATTTCAATTTAAACAAGCATGAGTGTTCACGGTAAGCAGTTGGTCCCAAGGACCAGGTGTGTGGGAAAGCTACCATCCCTACAAGGCCATAACATTAGCCTTTCATTCAGACCTGCCGATCCCCAGGACCGGGAAGTCATCATACCTGTAACGAGTAATTTCGTAGACACGCCAAATCGTCGACAGCCAATTCATTGACAACCATTTATTTGACAACCAACCCGTTGACATGAGGACGGCAAATTCGTTGACAATCAACACCCTCAGCCCGACCATCTCGTTGACAGAAAATCGTTGTTATACCAACTCGTTGACCTGTCGACGAGTTGGCATTGCTAACTCGTTGACACCGGTTTTGCCCCCCTCGATCATGATTTTATGGTATTTTCTTTGTAATATTTGGCGTAAAGCAATATTATGGACATCCTTTTATAGATCTCATTCATACGAATAATTTCGTGGCAAGTTTTCCACTGTGAAAGCTTTATCAACTGAGTAATCGCCGGAGTCAGATTTGTCGACGAAATGGTCATTGGGCAGATTAGCTGTCAACGATATTGCATTAATATGTCAACGAGATGGTAATGACCTGTCAACGAGTTGGTTGTTGTGGTCAAAAGTTGTCAACGACTTTGTGTCTGCCAAATTTATACAAGTTGGTTTGTCAACGAATTTGTACCAGGCCTTCTAATGTGTCAACGACTTGGTTGTCGACGATTTTGCATGTCGACGAATTGACCTGTATTCATCAAACCTGTCCGTCCTGCCTTGAAACTGCCAGTCAGGACCAACCTTCATTTCGAACACTGACCCACCCTTATTTCGAACTCCCGCCCTTCTTTCACACTGATGATACTGCAGTTGAGCACTCTAAAATGTTGCGATGTCAAGATCTATTTAATACATGTCATGAGAGATGGATGACCTAATAGACGGTCTTATAAACAATGTATATATGGCATATGATTAAAGAAGATAAAGTAAAGAACTGGCAAACTTTTATTTAATGAATCGTTTCAGTGCAGTATAGCAGACCCAAGTGTATGCCCATATTTGGCGTCAATGAAATATGAAAATATAAATATGGGCACAAATCTGGGTCCTCTATACTGCAAATTTTCCCCACGAAATGTTTAATGTTGAGGAATGTTCCATTTAAAAAATGTGGGTGGGGGGGGGGGGGGTGGACCAGAAAATGTTCAGACATCCTCGCCCCTTTCCTACATTTAGATATTAAGAAAATACTGGTCAACCACCCCCCTCTCCGACTTTTCTCTTCTCCCCCCCCCCCTCACTTTTTCAAATATTTTCATATTCACTATAGCTGTATATAACACACAATCGCACATATTATGCACACTCCATACAGCTGCACAGTCCCAAAGAATAAAATAAATGTTCAGCATTCAGTGTTATTTCTTTACTCTTTCTATTTACCTTCCATGTGTCGAGGTAGTCTATGTTGCCATAGATGAAATTGTCCTTTTCATCTTTTGGAAATCTTTCTGGCCCTGACTGAAAAAAAAAGTGTAAAAAAATTGTATTAGTTGAATTTCACTCTTCCATTAGATCCAGTTGTGTTGATTCAGGGGGGGGGGGGGGGGATGTGGCGGGTTAAATAAAGGATGATCAATGCAATCATCCAGCCCTGAAATTCACAAATTAAAATTTTTGCACATCTGTGCTTTGTTAAATAATTTTTACACTTGATATCACATATCAGTACAAGGTTATAATTTGGCATCATTGATCCACCATTAATTTACCTCTTGGTCAGTGTCCACGCATTAACTGGCCACTTTTACGAGTGAGGGAATGTCAGGGTCGGACAGACAAAGTAGGTCTGTATCCCCCTAAGCCGTCAAGAACGCCCCTAATTAGATGTAGCATATGTAATTAATGTCAGTATTTATATCCCTGCTACAAGTTTTCAAATACAGACACTTAACATACATTAGAGATGAGCGTGGGCCAAGAATTGATGCCCGCACCTGCATTGCAGTTGATTTTATTTCTTGACCCGCATGGATTCGTCCCACATCAGAGGAATCCTGCCCAACCCCGCACTTCCCCTGCAGAGCCTGACTACATGCATATTGGAATGCTAAATATTATATCTTCTGAGTTGGTTACCTTGAATGCGGTGGGCCAATGTATCAAGAACAAATCCACACTTTCCACTCCGAGATCTGCTAAACTTTCTTTCAATGCTGGGATGACATCATTTTTGGCATACGCATTTCGCCACAGCTGAAAAAGCAATCAAATTAAATTATCATCAATTTCTACTGAAGCTCGACTTCTATTAAGTCACATATTTAATGATTAAAGGGTAAATGATGATTAGCTGCCGACTTTTGGAGTAGAGAATTTGTGAGGTTGGCCCAGTTCACATTGAAAAATTATGTCTTTTTTCAATTTTTTTATGCACGAGACAAATAGAAATGTCAAGACAATACTTAAAAACTTAAGTTTCATGTTGAATATGTGTGAGTTGGCTGCCTGGACAATGTAACGCTCTGAAATTTTATGATCTCTAGCCATTGAAGATGTGATTTTAATTCAAATAGTTTTGTTCTAGCTGCCACAGCGAACAACTACCTTAGTTGTGATGAAGATTTGGTCCCTAGGAATTCTTGATCTGCGAATGGCCTCTCCCACCATACGCTCTGTGTTGTAAACCCTTGCAGTGTCCAAATGACGATAACCGACTTCCAGGGCAGTCTGAATGATGCCAACTGTCTTTTCAAAGTCTGGCTGAAAGCAAATTTATCGTCATATGTAATTACAGTAGCCATAAGTTTTCGGACACTTACTGGAGTTGGTGACTATGGCGCTTTTTGACAGATTTTATAACCCTTGGCCATGTATATGGTATTCTGATGGCCTGCATGTCAGTCAGTTTGTCCCTCCCATTTTTCTCTCTGTCTGTCTGTCAACCACACTTTTGGACACAATAACTTCAGGTCTATTGATGCTAAGCTCATGGAACTACAGGTAATACACCTTAGAGGATCAACTTGACTGAGTTTAAAAATGGACGACTAAGACTGTTTTTAGGTCACAAGGGTAAAACTCATCCAGAACCATGTGCCTCTTCACTTAACTCCAGCCAGCAAAACATATGAAAAAAAGAGGCTCTTACCTAGGATCAACCATCCATAACTTTATTGATATCTATATGGACGTGGTTATTGTGTAAATGTATTTTCAAGACAGTAAATGTGATCCCTAAAGAAAATAATTCAAGAAAAAGTGCCTTACAGTATGAATCAAGCAACATTTCAGTGTTTCAAAGTGTCAGAAAACTTATGGCCCGGCTATATGATGCTATTGTATGAAAAACAAAATATTCTATTATAATAAACTGCTATTTTGAGTGCATACTCTAGACCATTTCGTGTCTGGTGAGTTCACACATTTATGCACAGAAGAGTAAATAGAATTCAGGTTTTTCTACATTTAGAGCTCAAACCATCTTTGGAAAAGAAAATGATATGTTGTATCAGAGAGCCAGCATAACAAATTATTGTATCAATTATACATAACATATATATCAATCAAGTATATTATGTCTTAGCTACAAGTCTGCGCTGTCCGCAATGCAGGACCGGTTCTGGCTAATTACGTCTCTGCTTGGACAGGTGACAGGTCATAGGGTCGTCCCGATTGATCTTTACCCGAGCAAATGAATTTATAGATGCATCAACTTGACAATATATATTATATTATATATAGATAAATGATACATGACATTAACTAATAAATTCAAGTGCTTGTGGATCTATAGATATTGAATTGTTAAAGTGGCTCTCTGACACATTTAATTCATTCAAATTTTTCTTAGACATTTATCTAACATAGAACCTTTTTTTTACCATTTAACTTCCTACAATGCTACTTTGCTACAATACTGTTGATATTCTACAGTTAGAACGTCCACTTACCGTTAGATTTTCCATAAGCGTTCCGAATGCCATCAGTGGCATTTCTGCGCCAGTGTTCAGCTTAACCCTCGGACCTCCGGCTGCCATTTTTCTTACGACGTTCCAAGCAATCTTGAAGCGAATAACGCTGCTACCTTTTCAAAGGAGTATTAGGTAGTCTGTTGAGATTCAGGACACGTGCCAGTTATATAATGTTCATTCCCTGACCTGGTTTATTTTTATCTGGAACGAGAGTGAATTCATTCAAAGTTGGCATGGCGACCTAGACCTAGTGATGCGTTATCATCAAAAATTGTTATCATTGTAGTGTTTGTGATATAGGGTAGACCCATAGATTAACCATTCACAGCACTAGCAGATCAATGAAACTACTTCAATCATCTCTTAAGCATTTAGTTTTATAGTTAACATGGTTAATAATAACGAAGTCATAATTCATGTATGTATATTTACAATAGTGGATTATGAGGAGTCCAACATGGAGTTTTGTGGGATGAGAAACCATTTATTGGCCAGTGTGGATTCGGCTATCCATCTATCTATCTATCTATCAGACCAACAAATATATTACTCCTGAAGTAAATTCAGGTACAATGTAAAATTTATGAATATAAACAAATATTTTATCGTGTTGCTCAATAAACGGGAGAACAAATATTCACGAATTGCACAATTGTTCAACATCACAGAAAATCGCTAGCGGATCCAGCCCGTCCTCAATTGGGGGGGGGGGGGGGGCCAAAAGCAAGACTATAAACCAATCGTGGCTGCATTACATAAAACTCTGGGATGGTTTTCATATAGGTACAGTGTATTACTGACAAAATTTAGAGAATAATTTTAAAGTCTTTAATTATGACTTTATTAGTTATTGCATAAACATAGATCTATAATAAATAAAAACCAAGATTATTGCAAAAAATATATTTATAAATAAAAACCAAAATTAGAACATTTTCTTATAAAAGTGCTTTATTTCGTAGTAACAAAATTGACATAATCAGATGCTGGAACTGAAATTCAATTGAACCCTGCTACAAGACCACCTAACTCATAAAGACCACATTACAAGAGTCACAATTAATTAAAGACCACAAATCATTTTTACAAGACCACCAAATGTGACCCTGATGCCATTTACGCATATTCAACTCAATAAATGTATGCACAATAAACAAATACTGCAATATAATTGTAACTAAAATACATAACATTACCATAATAATATGAATACTGTAATATAATTGCTACTAAAATATATAACATTATTATAATAATATTAACATAAGAGCTTTCTTACACAATAAAATATGAATACTGCAATATAATTGTAACTAAAATACATAAAATTACCATAATAATATGAATACTGTAATATAATTGCTACTAAAATAAATAACATTATTATAATAATATTAACATAAGAGTTTTCTTACACAATAAAATATGAATACTGCAATATAATTGTCACTAAAGTACATAACATTACTCTTAACAAGATAAGGGTTTCTTATCATTCTAAACTGGGCCTCCATGACAATAAAACTGGTATCTGTATCTGATTTGTCAGTTATGAACTTTATTCCAATTTATTGGAAGTTAGTCGCAATTAAAATGCAAAATTAACAACTTATTGAATCTCGAAAATGGAGTATCTAACAATACTGACCTGTAATTATTATGAACTTTGACAATGTATTTTTTGATAATAATGTTATAATATACTTCAGGGATGTGATTGATCATTGATAAAAAAACCTGAAAATGTCAGTATGAATAGGTGCGAGTATCGAAAGTACTTGCCATTGTAGGGGGGTCCGGGGCATCCACCCGGGAATTTTTTTAACAAATAACTAAAATAATGCCATTTCAAGCTATCTGAGGGGCAACTTCTAGGTATTACAGTTGGATGTCCGCAAGTCCGGCGATACTCGTTGTCAGAGCCACTTCTCCCCCTCCCCCCCCTCCCCCCTCCCCTAAATTAAGAAAAAAAAAAATTGAATTTGCACGAATCACGAGGATCAATTTCTCATGCCAAAAAAACTGGATTTCTGGAAAAATCACATCTCTGATACTTATATTATGTATCCATGTTATTGATAAACATGATGAAGGCCACATATGACATATGGCATCAGGCCGCCATAGCTATTTTGCATTTGTAATAATGAATTGTTAAATTAAATATTGTAAATTTTATGGTCAATACATTTAAATTGAATTGGACTCGCAGGGTTCCCAGCTGGTGTGAAAAAAATTTAATTCTAACCATTTGTGCCTCTGTCAAAATTGACATTACCCAAGATATAATGGGTATATCTTAAACTTTATCATATGAAACCAATTGCTTTTTTGCTTCATACAATGTATAACTGTAATTTATGGAAAACTTTTTCCCGCTTCATAAATGTTCTTTCATTTAAAAAAAAAAGAAAGAAGATTTTTTTTGCTTTATACATGTTTATTGCAAAAAGCTAATTATGAAAAAATTTCTTGCATCATAGAATCATAATATGTTATTAACTGTGTTTTAGAAAAAAAATACTACTGCAATTCATGCAAAACATTGGGCCTAACTAAAAAAATTAAGGCAATTCCATACAGAATATCTTCATTAAAATAGTACCAAGTTCAAGGGGTGTGATACTGTTGGCAGTAACTCATAAACTAAGCCACTTTTTGAGGGTTGGCCCATGGGCCAGATAGCCTTAAATGTCATATATATAAATCTATGAATATTTAATGTTAATGTTTAATAACAAAATTTAGGATCGCAACGCAATTGTTCAACATAAATGGACAATAGGATTTATAGAATGACTACCAGGATAATACCATAAAATTACAGAATATGCTATGTAATAAGCTAAACAAGGATATTCACTACACATTCTGAAGGTTAAATAATAGAGGAGCTGTGATTTATGTTACTGTAACTAATGTTAATATTTGGTCATCATTCAACAAGCTAGGAACATTCGAAGCTGATGTTTTGTCATCCCTCGTAGTGAAAGCGATCGCTTCATTTTAAGGTGACAATAAGGTAATGTATCATTTAATTTCAACCTTATCTACTGTCTGACTTGGTTAAGTAATATACACATTGATACAGGGGTAGATATAATGACTTTGTGCTGGAATCATCAATCAAAATGCCAGGTTTCAAGCAGGGTTGGGCAAAAAGCATAAAAAAATAAAATTTCCCAACATTCCTTCATAAACTAATAAACTGTGCTCTAAAATGAACAAAACAATTTATTAAAAAAATAACTTGATTTAAATCTGCCAACCCAGGCATACTCCAAATTGATAATTTCTTAATCATATATTTGTTAATTTGCAAATTCCAACATTGTCGGTTATTTCATTCCTATACCCAAATGTGTGTATGCCAGATGTTATACATGTCCATCCCAGGTACTAATATGTACTGTCTGTAAATGTAAAGGACATATGAATAATTCCTTTACTCATGTAAGATACCCTAGCATCTCGTGGATTAGACTTTACCACTTTATTGGAAATCAAGTACACACCTTTGCTCTTTGACAAACTATACCGTTTGTATACAGCACTATCAGAAGTCTCTAACAAAAGCAGATTTATATTAAAAGCAGTGTTTACTGGCATCATCTATTCAGTGAAATATTTTTTGTTACCATAGATAATTACATCATCCCATTGCGCTATATACATGTGATATATGTCTTTGTGACTGATGTATTAAGCCTGTGAACTGTGAAATTCTTTCTATTGTCTCAATAGAGAAGTTCAATATTGTACACTGCATAACTCCGGAAGCCATAACTATATAGTAATTCAAGTGTATACATTTTTGGCATAGTGGACAATGTTGCAATAGACATAGATCATTATTAGTGAACTTTTATGAAGTCGGTTTGCGGGAACAACAAAGCATAATTGCACAATAACAAACCAAAGTAACAGATAACAAGTTATGCACATCAAATATGTATACACTAACTGTTCTTCCTACATCAAATAAATAAATAGCCTGTGAAGTTCTTGGAATCGCCTAAATACAGAATTCAATGTAGCAAACAAATATTAAAGTAACTCAGCAAGCCATATTGAATTGGTAATACATCATTTTTGCATAGTGTAAATTATTTGTACATCGTACTGAATTTATACAATCGCCCTATTATCAAAACTTTTATAAAGTCTCTTTGCAGGCAATGCTTTTACCATAGAGGATCCCTGTTCAATCTATGCTTTTATTAAGGATGATTGAGCAATAACGAATCATACATAAAACAGTCAGATTATGAAGTTATAACAAATCAAAAAGTTCCTCATACATCAAGTAGGAAATAAGCACTTTTGGTAAAGGTAGATTCTGCGCTCTCCGTAAGAAAGAACGTCCGCATAGACTTCTTATAGCATTCCGACATAATGGCTTGAGTTTATCAGGATTTTTCTGAAGAAAAAGAGCTTGTTCGTAATAGGGTATGATGTCATCAGGAATTTCTGGTAGAGCGCTGACGGCATCAAGACATTTAGCACCAGCAGAAAGAAGTAACGGTAAAGCCCAGTATTTTTGCCGGACACAAGCGACGCTAATTGGACTTAAAGGAGTAGGACCTACAGTAAAACTGTCATACAGTGCGAAAAAGTCGACGTTGCAGCCAGCTTGGATTAGCATCACGGCTTCTTCTTTGCAGTCGAATAACACGGCAGCGTGTAACGATGTGGGGGCAGGGACACTTGATGATTCATCAGGACTATTATAAGCATCGGGATTCGCTCCTGCCCACAGTAGTTCCCTCATACATTGTTGGGCGTGGTGTTTGCACGCCATGTACAAAGCCGTTCGGCCAATCGAGTCGAACATGTCCAAGTCACAAGTTGATTTTGCCAAAATGCGCACAACTTCAGCTTGTTCTTTGACTACAGCCAACATCAATGGTGTGGCTCCTTGCAGAGGAAGAGTCAGACGTTCGTTAACATTCACTCCACCTTCCACAAGAGTTTGAACAAGAACAGGGTCTCCGACCTAGAATATAAAAGACAAAGTCGTATCATCTATATGCTGAGGCAAGAAAAAAGGCTGCATCCATGCGGTAAATGTGTAAAATATACATGGGGTAAGTTGTATCATCTCATCATTATGTCTGCTGCTGGCAGCTGGTCAAAAGCTTCTTACTAGTGGCATTGAGTGATTACAAATATTATACAAAATGCAATGAAATGCTATTGATCTGAGAACTACGTTATTCAACTGCGCGTTGAGCCAACAACAATTAAACCGTATATAGTCCATAATATATAAAAATAGAAGTGTTGCATTAATACAAATGACTTACCTCTATTGCCAAATGCAGGGGGGTTAAGATCGTGGCTTCAGGGCAGTTGATATCACATCCAGAATCTATGAAGGCACGTACAACGTGCGACTGACGATCTCTTATTGCTCTCGTCAAGGGGTATAGGCCATCGCCCCCTCGGCTTCCAGCTAGGTCAGGATGCGCTAAAAGAAGTTCCCGAACACATCCCGCATGTCCTTCATCCATGGCGATATTGAAAGCATCTCTGCTACGGATGTTTTTCATGTAAACGTCAGCTCCTGCCGCTAATAGATGTTTTGCAACTCCATCATTATTGTGTTGGCAAGCAACAATTATGGGAGTGCTGTTGTAGCAATCGATGACATTGACCTTTGCCCCTCCTTCCAAGAGAATTCTACAGCACTCGACACTACCGAAACCAGCACAAGTATGCAGAGCGCTGTGTTGGTCACTCGTAATGTGCGAATCGACGTTACAAGATGTCTCCTTGAGAAGATAGGACACTATCGAAGTGTGTCGCTTCAAGCAAGACACTCCTAAAACAGTTTCGTCATCAGCTGCCTCCTTGTAATTGACGTCCGCTCCGGTTTTCACCAAAGTTTTTACACATTTCAGAAATCCGCCCTTCGCTGCTTGGTAAAGC
This sequence comes from Alitta virens, assembly GCA_932294295.1. Lineage (NCBI taxonomy): Eukaryota > Metazoa > Annelida > Polychaeta > Phyllodocida > Nereididae > Alitta > Alitta virens. The sequence goes on from OW028576.1 coordinate 39,468,834, forward strand.
ACTTCATTGAGAAGGTCTACATCGTTTTCGTCTTGTATCAATTTTTCAAGTGTAGTTTGATTATCTTTTTCCAGAGCTGCCAATGCTAATTCAAATCGAACGCTGTACAGAGCTCGACTTCTGAAGGCAGCCATGGTATTTCGCTAGCCGTCCTAAAATTAAAAACAAAACTCAGATCAAAACTTTTAAACTGTTTATTTTAACACGTCTGATAGGGACATAAATAGGCCCTATTAACATACATTGCTTGCATCAATTAAAAGTAATGAACTGATCAAGCATGAGCCTCTCTAAATTATCCATGCACTGATGCACATGCCAAATTAATTGCATGTTGACTCTACAGAGATGTAGTACAGCACACTAACTGTATGAACATTGAATGACTGTGAACTACTTATTTGTATGGGGACCATTTCCTGCAGTGCAGTGCAGCTCTGCCAGCTGCTGAATTTTTGTCTGCAGAGGACAGCTGAATTTGTGTTAGTGATCACTCAGTCAGTGTTCAGCTTCATGTCAAGAGTAATTTGGTAGCAAGTTATCAGCACATGCGACCAATCATTCCACACTCACCTAGGTTAATTAAGTTGTCCACATTCGTTAATTAACTGAAATTCCTGGAAGATCACCCACAACATCGACATTCCGCAGCTAAGTTACAGTTGGTGCAATTATCACAAGAGGGCGCTGACAACTGGCATTGACTAAAGCCCCACCTTGGGGAAAATTTAGAACAATACTTTTCTGCTTACATAGGGTCTTTGTACGTAGCATAAAATATGCCATGGGGTAAAAAAAAAGAAGAAAAACAATTAAACAAGGAATAAAAAGAAGCCTTTAAAAAAATTGATTTCAAGCACTTTTACACCTGCCAAAGGCTCGTTAAATATGGTCATAAATCTGGATCCGTTATATATACTGCATTTTTTCCCTTTGGTGGATCAGTAGGTTTTATTTAACACGACTCTCCTTGAAAGACACTATATTTATCAGTTTCCAAAAACATATTTTCTGGCTGAAAATGGCAATAGAAGGTTTTATCAGCAGAACACAATATAATAACAACAATATGTATATTATATATATGGCTTTTATTGACATTGATTCATATCAGAAAAGATACATTTGTTACATATAACTACAGCTCTACTCACTAAATCTAACTAAAGCTACACCGGTTTACAGAAATATGCTATACAGGTTCTCATTATTTTATACATAAATCATAATATGCTAAATATAGCTAAAAATTCAAGGTAATAATATCCTTACAGTAGGATTTACATAAAACATAGGGTAAGATTTACATAAAACATAAATCACATATCAACCAGTGAAGCATTTAACAAAAATACTGATCACAACATAAAATAAGATTAAAATTTTCATAATTATATACAAAATACTGATAATAATATCACAATACAAATTAAAATTTGCAGTTTACATTATAGGTTTCATATGAAGTATGGGAGAGAAAAATACCAGGCAACATTGCGCTGACCCTGGCATTTTGACTCATCTAATTTATATTAATAAATAAGTCATGGTTTTGGTAAAAACAACATGAAAACAACATTAGCTGAAGGCTATTACATGATATGTTATTTAAAATAAAAACATAAGAAAAGAGATGTTGGCTAGGTATCATAAATAGGAACATGATTAACAACCTGATTCAATAGGTGTGTCAATTCTGCGTAAACATGTGCAGTCATCCCATAATGCTCATAGCACATATAGCACATTATTTGGCACGTTATTCCATAATTTGGCACCCACGTAGGTGAAAGAATACAAACTATACTTAACAATCTTGAACCAATTAACTTATCACCGTTACGAGTAATTAAGGTAGGCCTACTGAATTTGGTGTCTTTCAAATAAGTCTCTTTAGTAGACAGGAGCTATTTCATTTAGACATCGTAAAACTTCAACAATATGTACATAAATAGACAGAGACTCGCTCTTTTAGTGAGTAGGTCACTGTATGTTGAATCGAAATCTGTTTTTTTTTTTACTAATTTGTGGAGATTTTTTTGTAATAATCCCGACTACAGGAGTTACAGTTATAGTGTATGAAATATCGATAAAGTGCATAATTGTGTTGATCAGGCCAACAAAACTGGCAAATGCATTCCAAATCACCGTCTATTTAAGCTGCTGCAACGCGAGATATATACATGAAATAGGAAAAATACCATAGAATCCATAATTATGCTGCCTTAAGCAAAATCAGTTCACAAGTTAAAGAAATTTTGAAAGCGTGAATATTTGTTGGCTTGACTGCATGTACTTACATGCATGCTAGTTCATGCAATTGGGTGTGGACATGGATAAGTGAACCTTCAGTTTGTTGAATTTGATATAAATAAATAAATAAATACATTTGAGATTTATATATGAGTTGCTTCACAGTGTTGATGTACCTTATACTTTCTAACTATAAATAAAAGTCAGACAGTCTTCATAATATTTGGCAGACACACACAAAGCCTCAGTAGGCTACACTATTGCACGTGAAATAGAGTGAATAATATAGGACAACACAGTGAGTCACTATAGTTTATTTCCTTAGTACATGGTAGCTGTCTTTTAGAAAATATTGGAGTGGGTGGACTGTAAAATCCAGAAAGGTCTGTTTACAATTTTTTGTTTGCTGTCTTTGTTTTCTGTTTGTGTTTACGGTGTCCTGCAAAAGTAGCCACACCTTACGTCAAAGACTGTCACTAAATATATGGTCTGTAAACATGGAAATAAAATTTCACACACAATATATATGTAATCTTTAATCGCACACAATACAATGTAGACAAATATCAATTATTATTTACATAGTATATAGTTGATCTGAATAGTAGAGTCTGTCATTATGAAAAAAAAATCAAATAGAATTGTCTCTAAGACTTATCCTCCTTAGGTTATATTGAATTTGTTTATTTGACAAAAATTTAATAACCATGCTGAGACAATCAAGAGGAGTCTAATTGGCAAAGTTTCCATTGACCTTATCAAGTGGCAAAAATTAGTCCATATTATATTGGTTCAAAAAAAACTTAAATTAAAACATAAACTTTTGTTGTTGTTGTTAAACCAAGATGCTAGTCAACCAAATATAGTTTGCAATATTAATCAATACCTTGGGTTGATAATAAAAAAAATCTTGGTTGGTTACATTACGATTATTATTATACTGTATCATGAAATAAAACCAGGAGTGTATTAATGCATAATGCTCTAATTATTGGGTGAAGACCTCGAATCCTAGTGGCTCTGTGCACTACACACTGCCTAGCCTTGGGATAAACTGGTTTATCCAAGGTCTAGCTATGCCTAGCTCTCCCTAGATCTGCTACACCTAGTGCTCTCCATACACCTAGCCTCCTACACCTAGTTCTCCTACACCTAGTACTCCCTACACCTATCTCCCCCTATACCTAGTGCTCTCTAAACCTAGCTCTCCCTAGACCTAGTGCTCTCTACACCTAGCTCCCCCTATACCTAGTGCTCTCTAAACCTAGCTCTCCCTAGACCTAGTGCTCTCTAAACCTAGTTCCCCCTATACCTAGAGCTCTCTACACCTAGCTCCCCCTATACCTAGTGCTCTCTAAACCTAGCTCTCCCAACACCTAGTGCTCTCTAAACCTAGCTCCCCTTATACCTAGTGCTCCATACACCTTGTGCTCCACACACCTAGTGCTCCATACCTAGTTCAATCCTGGTTAACATATTGCTAAACATAATTCAGACACACCCTCGATGTAATATTTGCGTTCGAGATCTGCAATGCCCATGAATAAGTGTTCTAGAAAGTGTAAAAAAAAATCATTGCAAAATTCTAAGAAAAAGTGGGCCAATTTTTGCTAAGCCGTTGGTCGTTTGCATGAGGTGCTGAACTGGCGATGCCTTGTAGTCAGGGTCTATGCAGGGTGCAGGGGCATAAAAGACCCAACCTATGAGATAAAATCACAAAATCCATTGTGCCCTTATATTAAATTCATTACAGCATATATGTACAAACGGATAAAAAAAAAAGGTGAAAATTGTTCGAAGCAAGACAGATTTACAGAAAAGGGTAAACATCAACATCAATAGATAGATAAATAGATAGATAGATAGATAGATAGATAGATATGTGAAGTGCAGCCCTCTAAGGCAAGTTCTTGCCGCTATCGAGAGTTGATTGATGAGGTGAGAGGAGGATCCACCACTGTTACACTTTTGCCCCATGGGCGGGATCTTTTACTCATCTCATCCGAACGTTATCCTGCTGGGATGTTGCTCATGAAGGGTGCTTGGGCCTGGAATTGAACACAGGTCCTTCAGAGGAGCAGGCGAGCATTTTACCACTAGACCACCCAGCCCCAACCGACACAGACAGGCAGAAGCAGGAAGAACAGACAAAACTAAAATATATACAAAATTGTAAACACATTGATAGAGCAGTTCCTCTAAATATATTTATACATTTCTACAAATATTTTCCTGTGGTATGAAAAAGGAAATTAGTGAATAGTTACACACCACATTGAATAAGACTTGTTTACTGCCCCAGTGAATCATCAGGAAATTGTTTTGCCCATGATAAATCTACATAAAAAATAAAATAAATACATAAAATTCATTATTCCTGGCCCCATTTTCACTCTATTATATAATTTAAATATTTGCTAAGATGCTTCAAAATAGTTCTAATATTTGTTTTACTCTGCAGACAGACAGACAGACAGATAAATAGATAGATAGATAGACAGATAGATAGATAGATCGATAGATAGATAAATAGGTAGACAGATAAACAGATAGATAGACAGAAAGATAGAAAGATAGATAGAGAGATAGATAAATATATAGATAGTTAGATAGATTGATAGATAGATAGATAGACAGACAGACAGACAGACAGACAGACAGACAGACAGACAGACAGACAGACAGATAGATAGATAGATAGATAGATGGACAGATATATAGACAGACAGCACGACAGACAGATAGATAGAGAGGTAGATAGGTAGATTAATAGATAGAGAGATAGATAGGAAGATAGATAGATAGATAGACAGACAGATAGAAATATAGATAGAGAGATAGAGAGATAGAGAGATAGATAGATAGTTAAATAGTTGGATAGATAGATAGATAGATAGACATATGTATAGATAGATAGACAGACAGACAGACAGCACAACAGATAGAGAGCTAGACGGACAGACATATAGAGAGATAGAGAGATAGAGAGATACAGAGATAGATAGATAGATAGATAGGGTGATAGATAGAGGAATAGAGAGATAGATAGATAGACAGACAGATATAAAGATAGATAGAGAGATAGAGAGATATATAGATAGTTAAATAATTGGATAGATAGAGAGATAGGTAGACAGATATATAGATAGAGAGATAGACA
>OW028576.1:40076746-40244246 GCA_932294295.1 Alitta virens
GATTATATCATGAAACTAAAAGTTGAAAATATTATAGATAAGGTCAAAATCAGATAATAACTGTCCACATTTTAACCTTATATAATATTCTCAATTAATATTGGGCTGAGTAATTTCTAATATTGACATAATATCATACAAATATAAAAATGTTTGTAGGGTCCCTGTGTCTCACTGTTCCCCGCTGTCCCCTACTGTAGACATCAGACATGTGCCTGAGTATCTTTTAGTCAAATAGAACTAAAATGAAAAATTAACTTACGAATGCACGGTGTTGCCAATTGGTCTTGAATAACCCAGGCCATGGCGGTGTTCGGTGCACATTTGTGGTAGTAGTGAGTTCTGCTCGAATGCTCAAATCCTGTGCAAAAAAATAAATATAATATATAAACAGAACCTAATACTTAAGATAATTTGAGTGGACATATAGATGTAAAAGCGCAGCATCATTGGTTGTCAATGCTCCACTGAAAAAACCGTACCAAATGTCGCTAATTTATGATTATATATATATATATATATGTATTATATGGAGAAACCAGTATGTCCTGTATGCTAGTATATCTGTTAATATATCATAGAATTTAGTCAAGCCACTATGCAATATTGTTTCAGATGTATTATATATCAAGGTGCTTTGATTTGGAATTCCTTACCTGTTGAACTAAAACAAGTAGATGAATTAGCTAAGTTCAAAGATTTATTAAGACATTGTAATTCCTTAGAAAGGTGTAATTGTGGATCATGTATAATCTGTCAGCAAAATAATTTATGATCATTGTGTAGTTCAGTCATGATCTCATTCTAATCATCTGTATATATATCTTCTTTCATTGTTATTGTGATTTTTTAGTCAGATAAAAGCTTTATAGCTTATGTTTTATTGTTTTGTCTTGCACCTCCGTCTATCAATAAAGTTTTATCTTATCTTATCTTATCTTTGAAGGAGTATACGAGCATTCTACTAAGGATAATATTATGATTGACATTATCAGCTGATTTATTAACACATCATGAATATAACATTAAAATATATTTCCACTGAGGCAGTAGTGTCCATAAATATGATTCTTTTGTTGCTTCTGATTTTATGTGACTTGTATAAAAAAAAGGAAGCATATGAACAAGAACAAAATGTGTAATAAAAAAAGAAGATAACTGAAAAAATTATTGATATCCAACGCTCACCTGGATTGCACTTTTTTGTACAATAAGTAGTTCCTGTTGAGTTTATTTGCAAACAAACCAATCCGCCATTTTCTGGGGCCTCCGGGAGTTGGCACAAACCTGTAAATTAAATCAAATTTGTAAATAGTGGAAACTGGGGCTTGTTGTCAGACGGGTAAGTTGTCGAATTGTTATTTCTCCTCTCCAGACGGTTCTGCTATGACCTCTTCGGTTGGTCTTACTACTTTATAATCATCGAGTTGGTCTCCACCGATTGAATGCGTAGTATCCATTTTCCAGTCGTCCCCCCTGAATCAGACCCTGGACCCCTATGGGCCCGCCCCCCCATTCCGGAAGGTCCAGCTACACCACTGGCGTGCACTTTCCAGGCAAGGATTCCTTCTATACGTGGTGGCCCTTTTTCTGATTTAGTAAATTTTGGAGATTGTAATGATTATGTAGTTAAAGCACGCACTATGTTGCAGGTACAGATGACGTTAGAACTTGTTGTGTCAGGTGATAAAGTGACTTTATGATGGGATGCAGCTGCAAAAACTGTTACTTCATTTTTTTAACCCAGATTAAAGGTCAAAGTGAAAAAAATGAGGTGGGGTTGGTTGTCCCATAATGTAACGACTATGGGGCAAGTTGTCCCATGCCAATGATATATCACAGGCGCCCCCCAGCAGGAGCTATCAAGACATAGAACAATGATTATATTTTGACATGTATAGCAATGAGCTGGACAGCGCCTGTGGTTATATTTGTATAGTCTTCATGTCATTACCCAAAGTCCAATGTTTTTGGAAGATTTGTGATATTGTCAGTCATTTTTGGGCAACACATTACACTAAGTACAGGTTGATTATTTACAGTGCATGTATCAGTAAAAAAAAAATGATAGCAATAAATATTTTTCAAAATTTACAGTTCATCCAATCAATTGACTTACGTTTTGATTGCACAACACATTGTAGAGTTGGCTCCTTGCCATGCTGTATTTCGACATTGCAGTCAAATTTTATCGCTCTGAAATATGAAAAATGAACTCTTACAACACATGTCAATGTCTCAATGCTACTGGGTTTGAAGCTTAGTCAGCTTTTATGAGCAGCTGTAATGATGAGCTGATAGGGCTTGGAGTCCACACCATGTTAGACATTTACCCAATGGATGGGATCTTTTACTTGCCTCCGGATAGACACCGAGCACAAGGCACCTCCAATTTACCATCTCATGCAATCAACATCCAGCTGAGATGTAGCTTATGAAGAGTGTCCGGCTATCAAACCCGGGACCTTTAGCAGATTTGGCCGATGTGGAATTGGTAGATGCCTTAACCATTTGACCATCCAACTGTAGTTATTTACTTATTTGAAGTAGTACACAGCATAGCACCAAAGTACAATGCCGTTCACGAAATATTTAAAAAAAAAAACATGACCATACGTTTTACATTATGACATTACACAGCACTACAAGACCATGCCATATACATTTTGACATTACACAGCACTACAAGACCATGCCATATACATTTTGACATTACATAACACCATAAGCCATGGCTGTTAATTCACATAGAGATATCTAATAACTAAGTAAATACTGCATTGAGATTGTGTGATTCACATAAATATGTATCTTTTATTCGACAGCTTCATGTAATTCATGACATATGTGTCACAAAATAAACAGAAAATACAAAGTAAATGACATACAATAAAAATTAAAGAATAATAGAAAAGTAGTAAATAAAACTAGATTCCAGCTGCGATAAAGATTTGTTACAATACAATAGCAACATAATGATGTACAGTTTTCAATGTGAAAATTAATCTTGTTATATCTATACATAAAAATCGTACAGCATTATCCATAACAAAAGATCTAACACATTGGTAATTAAAAGGAACGTATATACATGTATGTAAAAATATACAAGATCAAAGATATGGTATACAAATGTTCATAATGCAGACACTCTTAGAATGATGGTCGACATGTTAATGCCGGAGGATGGATGATGATTCAAACGTTTACTAGGCATCAACATTTACCAGAAATTTTCCAAGGGATTTTAACAACTCAGGCTCTTTTGATTTCATGATGGTTTTAAATCTATCTTTATTGTTTAGTTGCTCAAAATTATCGATGTAATCATTAGCTACTTTAAGGAGTTCCTCGCGACTAAATTTATTATGCGGACATACTATGAGACAATATTTTTCATCTTCAATTTCATGCATACTGCATTTTAAGCATAGCCTCTCAACTGCTGGCAATATGGGATTTTCATGTCTACCTGTTTCAATACACAAATTGTGTGAGCTTACTCTAAATCTGGCGATTTTGCTATACATTTTTCTGCTTAGTTTTAATAAGAGATAAGGTTCTAGTCTATAATCAGTCTTGAGGAGTTTATAGGTTCTAAGTTTTGGCAGTAACGTGGAATCATTTATTTCAGCTAATATAGTTTCCTGACATTTAGCGTAAATTTTAGATTTGAAAGTTTTAATAATGGATTCTAGCTCATTATTCGCAAATCTTAAATGTTCTTTTTGAGGATAATGTTCATTGAGTACTTGAATAACTTTTGCAACCCACGCGTTATTACCAGAAGGGTTAATCTCTTTTTGCTCGTTTAAACAATTTTTAAGAATATTATTAGCAGGCAGTTTTTCCAGTTTAATTAAAAGATACTAAATATGTCAATGAGACCAAGCTATATACATTATGGCATTACATAACACTAAAGTATTTCAAATTTTTGTTTGTTTTGACTAAATGTCATAATCTACACAAAAGATAAAACCAGAAAATACAATATTCCATGAATGATACACAAAAACTTAAATATAATAAGTATATAGGTATTTGAAATTATATACTCACAGTCCATTTGTTTGAATGAAACAACAGATGAAAACAATTCCCAGCCAAAACAATGGAATCATACAGGAGCCCATGATCAGAGCAGTGTGCAGCACTGGATTCAACTGAATATATATGCCTACAATGTGGTGTAAACAAGCCCATAAATATTGGGTAATTTTGACAACTTCTATACATCCTTGTCTGAACCAGACTCTACCAGGATTTCGAAGTAACAAAATATTGCACAAAATGCAGAAGTCCATATATGGATAGCCAGATTGGTTACAACCACTGGGACAAGCAGTATATATTTATCTGTATTCTTAATTTAATTTTATTATTTTAAAATTGTATTTTATTATTGGTATATTTACTAGTCACAACATAGTTACAACATTAAATATAGACTGTTAGCTTAACACTTTTATTATTATTATTTTATTACTGTAAAAGTACTGCATTATTGTATGTTATTATTGTATGTTATTTGTATGTTGACAAATGTATCAATAATGATAATATACTGTCAATAGAATTATATATTTTTTCATTGTCCCTGCCTGTCCCAATTCATCCCAGTTGGGATATCGATCGCATGAGTTGGTAAATTGGAGGTGCCTTGTGTGAGGTTTCTATACTGAGGCGGTAATAAAAGATCCCACCCATGATGTATATGTGAGAAACACATTGTGGACTCAAAGCCTATCGTCTCATCATTACTTCTGCCTCTGAATGCTAGTCATATAAGCTGACTAAACTTCAGACCCGGTAACATTGTGTAAAAGTCCATGTCATTAATGACTCCAATATAATGACATTTCCAAGTCCAAGCTGCTCATCTCCAAGTAAACAGCATAAAGTCAGAGTGACTTGAATATGCAGACTTTCAACTGAGTCTCATCTCAGCTTGAAGCAATCCAAGTTCTCCCAGTTCCAAAGTGGGCAGAGTCCAAAGTGCAGTAAGCACAATATGTTCAGAGTCCAAAGTGTACAAGTAAATAACACAAGAGTGGATTTGCTTCCTCAGCTGGCAAAATGAAAACTGATCTTTTTAATGTGCACAAGGTATATGTATTAAAACACAATTCATGAAGTTTTCCCCCCAGCAGGGCTGAGAGGGAATTATCAACCAATCACAACACAGTAAACTCTACATTCCATGGGGTGATACCTCCCCCAAACAGGGCTGCTACCAGCATCTTTCTGCCAATTCTGGCAGGGATTAGTGAAACCAAGACAATGGAGCAAAAGTGGACCCCCAGCAGTGCTCTGCATTGTGCTGAGGCTATTTATAGCTCAAGTCACAATGGGCTATTGTACTGAGTGTCAACTTTGGCTTGGTTAGCAGTTTTGGAGGGAAAGTTTTGGAGGGAAAATTAGTAAGCTCCTCCCACAATTCAGGACTTAACAGTGAGGCATCTTAACAGGGCAATGCACTCACATAACACTGACAATAAATCAATATGAAAGCAAAAGGAATAATACAATCTATCAATTGACAATTGGATATAAGCAATCAATCAATTAATGACTTAATCAATCAATTAATGATACAGTCAATCAATTGATAATGTGATCAATATTATCAACTAGTGACTCAATCAATTAATTAATAATACAGTCAATCAATTGATAATGTAATCAATACTAATAATATAATCAAATATTAATAATATGATAAATACCGACAATATAATCAATGTTCCTTGCAGCAGGCTAAACTAGCTAAGACTAAGCATAATTAACAAGCAACTACTGGCACATGTGAGTAGAGCAGTGACTAGCTAAAAATGTAGTGATGAGCACACACTACTACTGCATAGAGTCACACATGAGCAGAGGGCAAGTGTAATGATGTGTACATATAATAACTTGTACCTAATACATCCATTCAATCTGACAGATATTTGCTTAAGGCAAGTGTAATGCAGAGTGCACACAATCAATGCACCTGTCATAAAACTCTGACATATATCCTTTACAAGTGTAATGAGGAGCATACAATCAATGCACCTGTCATATAACTCTAACTGACATATAATAAGTGTTTGCCATGGGCTGCACTTTACATCACTCCCCCCTTTATTCTAGCTCATTGATGGCAATCAGCAAGGAGCGTGCTTGGGGATGATCAAGAAGTTATCAGCCTGGCAATATAAACAATTCTGACATGCTAAACAGTCCTGACATGCTAGACAATTTCGACATGCTAAGTAACTCGACATGCTAGATAATTCTGACATGCTTAACAATTCTGAAATGTTAGATAATTCTAACATGCTAAGCAATTCTCAGTGACATCAATATATGAAGCACAGTGAGTAAAAGGAAAAATGGCTACAACAATGCTGCAAGGTTAAGACAAATGGTGACAAGCCTGAGGAAACAAAGGGTATTTCTCATTTTACCTAAGCTAAGAACAGTTCTATGTTTGTGGGGATCTCATGACTACTTGTCATCCTGACCATGTCTCCCCCTTGAGGTAAGATCCAAGGAATCCAGTACATTGAAGATGCATGCTTGCATGACATGCCAGTGTCAATTAACTTGGTTGTAGTCTGGGCTCAGCCCAGCATGCTGTCGCCCTCGTGCCTTGAGACTAGTTCCCAAATCCTTGCTAGGCTGCCCAAGCGGCAATGCCCAAGGCTAGTCAGTTCCAGGAGGCAGTGAATTCCCTTAGACAGTGAATTCCAGGAGACAGTAAATTCCAGGAGACTGTAAATTCCAGGAGACAGTCAATTTCAGGAGACAGTCAGTTCCAGGAGACTGTAATTCCAGTAGACAGCGAATTCTAGTAGACAGCTAATTCCAGTAGACAGTAAATTTCAGTAGACAGTGAATTCCAGTAGACAGTGAATTCCGTGTAGTGAATTCCATCAGCCAGTGAATTCTAGCAGACAGTGAATTCCAGTGGGCAGTGAACTCCGTATAGTGAATTCCATCAGCCAGTGAATTCTAGTAGACAGTGAATTCCAGTGGACAGTGAATTCCGTATAGTGAATTCCATCAGCCAGTGAATTCTAGTAGACAGTGAATTCCAGTGGTCAGTGAATTCCGTATAGTGAATTCCATCAGCCAGTGAATTCTAGTAGACAGTGAATTCCAGTGGACAGTGAATTCCGTGTAGTGAATTCCATCAGCCAGTGAATTCTAGTAGACAGTGAATTCCAGTGGACAGTGAATTCCGTGTAGTGAATTCCATCAGCCAGTGAATTCTAGTAGACAGTGAATTCCAGTGGACAGTGAATTCCGTATAGTGAATTCCATCAGCCAGTGAATTCTATTAGACAGTGAATTCCAGTGGACAGTGAATTCCGCATAGTGAATTCCATCAGCCAGTGAATTCTAGTAAATAGTGAATTTCAGTCGACAGTCAATTCCAGGAGACAGTCAATTCCAGTCGACAGTCAATTCCAGGAGACAGTCAATTCCAGTCGACAGTCAATTCCAGGAGACAGTCAATTCCTTGATTTTCTTGCCAGAGGCCGGCTGATCCTGGTCGTGTGTGCGGTGAGTGGCTGTCCTGTGCAGACGCTTGAAGTCCTTGTTCCTGGGAGGTGCAGCTCTGGTCACTGCAGAGGTCCTGGGGTCAGGAGGGTCACCAGGAGACTGGTGGTCCATCCTGGAGGCTGCACACCTTTTAGGGTGATTTAGAGCATAAATGCCTCACTAGCTCATCTGAGCCTCAAGCACATTGTCAATATGTGCTTGGCTGTACTTGCAGTTGCAAGTGTTGACATCACTTAGCAGTGAAGGGCTTGTCTGTCTCTCTCTCCTTCCTGTGGCATAAGTGTGTTGTCTGTCCTGGTCCATCATCACGTCAGGGTCACCAATGTAAAAGTCCATGTCATTAATGACTCCAATATAATGACATTTCCAAGTCCAAGCTGCTCATCTCCAAGTAAACAGCATAAAGTCAGAGTGACTTGAATATGCAGACTTTCAACTGAGTCTCATCTCAGCTTGAAGCAATCCAAGTTCTCCCAGTTCCAAAGTGGGCAGAGTCCAAAGTGCAGTAAGCACAATATGTTCAGAGTCCAAAGTGTACAAGTAAATAACACAAGAGTGGATTTGCTTCCTCAGCTGGCAAAATGAAAACTGATCTTTTTAATGTGCACAAGGTATATGTATTAAAACACAATTCATGAAGTTTTCCCCCCAGCAGGGCTGAGAGGGAATTATCAACCAATCACAACACAGTAAACTCTACATTCCATGGGGTGATACCTCCCCCAAACAGGGCTGCTACCAGCATCTTTCTGCCAATTCTGGCAGGGATTAGTGAAACCAAGACAATGGAGCAAAAGTGGACCCCCAGCAGTGCTCTGCATTGTGCTGAGGCTATTTATAGCTCAAGTCACAATGGGCTATTGTACTGAGTGTCAACTTTGGCTTGGTTAGCAGTTTTGGAGGGAAAGTTTTGGAGGGAAAATTAGTAAGCTCCTCCCACAATTCAGGACTTAACAGTGAGGCATCTTAACAGGGCAATGCACTCACATAACACTGACAATAAATCAATATGAAAGCAAAAGGAATAATACAATCTATCAATTGACAATTGGATATAAGCAATCAATCAATTAATGACTTAATCAATCAATTAATGATACAGTCAATCAATTGATAATGTGATCAATATTATCAACTAGTGACTCAATCAATTAATTAATAATACAGTCAATCAATTGATAATGTAATCAATACTAATAATATAATCAAATATTAATAATATGATAAATACCGACAATATAATCAATGTTCCTTGCAGCAGGCTAAACTAGCTAAGACTAAGCATAATTAACAAGCAACTACTGGCACATGTGAGTAGAGCAGTGACTAGCTAAAAATGTAGTGATGAGCACACACTACTACTGCATAGAGTCACACATGAGCAGAGGGCAAGTGTAATGATGTGTACATATAATAACTTGTACCTAATACATCCATTCAATCTGACAGATATTTGCTTAAGGCAAGTGTAATGCAGAGTGCACACAATCAATGCACCTGTCATAAAACTCTGACATATATCCTTTACAAGTGTAATGAGGAGCATACAATCAATGCACCTGTCATATAACTCTAACTGACATATAATAAGTGTTTGCCATGGGCTGCACTTTACAATTGGAACAGTGAGACATTAAATTTAATGCTTTTTGGATTGATCAATGACACGGGTCTGTCTTATCTCATTGAGTAATGCTTTTAAAAAGGCAATACAGTGATTCTGAAAACTGCACTGTGCTAAGTTATTGATAACTGTTCATTTCCCTAGGTATCTCATACATGTATCACAATAATGCTGTTACATGCATTTCAATTTTATCCTCTAGGTGGCTGGCGTGATGGCTAGAGGGATGCCCCCTTCCAGCTGGCAACAACATTACCCAAGTGCATAGGAATCATTGGTCCCTGGGCACATGAATGGTCCGATATCTCATTCCAGGTAAACAAATTTAACCATTGTGACAACCGAAGGTCTGTCGTACAGGAAGCAAGGACAATGGCCAGTACACCACAGAGTCTGTCTCAGGATCCTTAAATCTTCACGGTTCCTGGAAATTTGGGTGACATATATTTATGGTGTTTCTACGCACATGCAGCGTATTGCTGACCGAACAAATTAGTTAAATGTTCACCCCCCTGGATTGCTTTGCTAAGATCATGTAATATCTTAATTTTGTCAGTTTTGTATACTTTGAGTTGTAATGAACAAAACTGAATCTAGGACCACAGGTAAAAATGCCTGGGTTATTTGTGTTGGACATTTGGTGAGTGGCTCTTAATGAGAATCTGTTAGCGCTCACTGCACACTCGCCCAGTAATAAAATTACCATAGATGGCGTGAGTGGTCAACGTGTAGACAACCACAGAGTCATTCATGGATTTCAGGAAACATCCTGCTAACATGATTATATCCTCCCGTATTTCTGTGAAATAGTTTTCACTCTTGTCAAGTCAATAGGAGGATCATGTATTCATCTATTCATTACCCCCAAAAATACCTGTCCGAAATCTAACAACTCAAAAAATGCCCAACCACCAATATAAAATTTGTTGAAGATGTAGAGTGGTCCTTTGTAATACTGTGCGGATGTTTTACCATACAGTGACCAACTGGTGCTGCCACCTGTTGAAAGTTTCATTAGACTTGCTTTTTATAAAAATCCAAGTTGCCGGAAAAATTCAACAGCCTTGCTCATGATTAGTGGGTATTCAAGGTAATACAACCTCAAGGTATTACAACAGGGCACTCTATGTCTTCAACAAAATTTTGTATTGGTGGTTGGGCATTCTTTGAGTTCCAAGATTCCGGACAGGTATTTTTGGTAAATGATCCTCCCTTTGAATTTCACTGAATAATTTGATGAATATTTCCAAAGAACTGTAAAACTACAATTTTTTTCTCTCTTAGGGCCTCAAATTGACTTCCTGAAACTTCTCGGAATAGTGGGATATGTTCTGAAAGTAAAAAGGAGATGCCAGTCTTAAAAATGATCATCTCCTGCGGCTTTATCTTCAAGATGAAATGAGATGGATGCCTCATGGGTCACTGCGAATGAATGGCCATCAAAAGAAGATGGTTTCTACAGCAAGGTGAGACTGATTTATCATCCGCATGCTGATATACACCCCAGGCGCAAAATATGAAGGTGGGGGCCTAGCTCAGTGGTAGTGTGCTCTACTTCCAACCACTAGTCCCGGGTTTAACTCAATGTATAATCTAGATGTATCATTGGCAAAACTTCAATGATGTATGGATCATAGAGTCATTGATGTGAGGGATTGAAAGGGTACCAAGTTTTCATATTTACTTTATAAAATTATCTGTCATTAATGGTCATGAAACCCCAAATAGGCACCTCTACATTAGTTTAGACATATTTTTTAAAAGGTTTTGTACACTTTTTTTTTCATTTTTCTCTAAATAAAATATAAATCATATGTGACCGATCGCATGAAAAGGTACGTCCGCGCGGCATTGTTTACATTGTAATTATGACGTTTAAAGTTGTGACGTCATTTAAAAGTCACGCCACATGCTTTTGTTTTCACTGCTTGAGTACGCATATTTGCACTCGTTGCTGACGTCACTTGCATTCCTCCTATTCTGCTGGGATTTCACACGATACAAAAGTGGAATTTCCTCTCATCACAGTGAAAACTGCATTGGAATTGGATGGAAATTGGTGGAATGGCGGACATGGAAAGCTTACTGAAGGATTTTCAACAATTGGAGGTGGAATTTGGCGAAAACACTAACATGACTAAAGGTAAACACATTATTGTGGTTGTTGACATTTCGTAGCTAAAATTTAACGTATTATCGCTCATAATAAACCTTTTATTCAATTTTACCCTTGGCCATGAACAGTGGCGGATCCAGAAATTGCTGGGCGGGGGTGGGGGGCGCAAGTTTGTCACACACCACAGTGTTCAAATTAGACACTCGCCCGCTCGCCCGACCCGACTTTTACGGCGCACGGCGAGCAGGAGAAAGATAGCACTGGTCCGTGTGAGCGAGTAGGCAATTAGCTCATTAAATGGGCTTTATTTTGCCTCCAATCTGTCAGTTATGTGAACTGTTTGATTGCAATATTGGTCAAAGACATAATCCAAAGAAGTGGAGCACACAGATTACAATTGACTCTGTGGCATCTTCAACAGTTCAATGAAAGTGTCAAGTCCCCCATGCTTTGGACCTAAGTGCAATTGACTGCTCAAAGGCTGCTAAGTCTTTCAACAATAGCTTTGTAGATCTATTCCACTTAAATTTTGTGATTTTTATGTGAATTTCGGCTTTAGTAAATATGAATAATATTACATTTTATATTTATACATTATTTTAAAGTAATTGCTGTGTGGGCAGGAGGTAGCATTTTACTGGAAAAGTAGTTTGTGGTAACATGGGTACTTTTGATTAATAAGTTAGATTTTCCTGTAGATTTTGATATAAAAAATATCATTCCTGCCAATTTTTAAAGTTAATAATCTTGAGTAATATGAGCATGGTTGACATGGACCACTGCTCCACAAATAAATTTTAATTTTTTTTTAACTTTACATTATTATAAAAGTAAAGACACAATTTATATCAATCTGTAAATTATCAATTGAATTAAATACCATATATTACAGTTTCTTGACACTCCAAATATGTAAATATATTGACATGAAAAAGGCCAATTCAAATTTGATACAGAAAATTTAATTTTAAGAACTGTATATCACTGATTTGGATGTTTCACAGCTTGACCACCTTTAATTTATGTTTTCAGGCCAAGTGGATGAAGTCAATACTTCTGCTATTGAGGACCACAGTTTCATAGACCATGATGAGACTTTTGAAAGAGACACTGCGGAAAGCACTCTGATTGGAACTTTTTTGACAAACAAGTGTGGTTGCAAGTATGGACCTGGAAAATCTTCATGCTCGGATCTCTTCTCTGCTGATGTTGTGACAGAATATCGTGGTTCTTGTCATGAAATGGAAAAGTCTCAGTTAGACTTGATAATACTTGGCCAGCTCGCAGCACACAGGAGAAATCCTGCTCTAGTGGCTTCTTACAACAAACTCAGAGTGACTGTGAAAAAGAAGAAGCTGGAAGGTGATGCACTTGCCAACTTTCAGGAAAATTTCAGACCCAGCAACAAGTATTATCATGCTGATATTCCCATTTGTGAGAAGATGTTCCTGTTTTTGCATGCCATTTCTGACAAAATTGTCAGAAATCTCAATTCCCATTATGATAAAAATGGAATCAAGGAGAGGACCCATGGTTTAAAGGGACTACCGAATCATAGAACACTGTCAGTTGCACAGGAAACTTGTGTTGTGGATTTCATAAACAATGTCGCAGAGGCCAGGTCCATACCGCTTCCTGGTCGGCTCCCAAACATTAAAGACTACAGAGTGATGAAATTGCCAACAAACACCACTAAAAAATCACAATAACAATGAAAGAAGATATATATACAGATGATTAGAATGAGATCATGACTGAACTACACAATGATCATAAATTATTTTGCTGACAGATTATACATGATCCACAATTACACCTTTCTAAGGAATTACAATGTCTTAATAAATCTTTGAACTTAGCTAATTCATCTACTTGTTTTAGTTCAACAGGTAAGGAATTCCAAATCAAAGCACCTTGATATATAATACATCTGAAACAATATTGCATAGTGGCTTGACTAAATTCTATGATATATTAACAGATATACTAGCATACAGGACATACTGGTTTCTCCATATAATACATATATATATATATATATAATCATAAATTAGCGACATTTGGTACGGTTTTTTCAGTGGAGCATTGACAACCAATGATGCTGCGCTTTTACATCTATATGTCCACTCAAATTATCTTAAGTATTAGGTTCTGTTTATATATTATATTTATTTTTTTGCACAGGATTTGAGCATTCGAGCAGAACTCACTACTACCACAAATGTGCACCGAACACCGCCATGGCCTGGGTTATTCAAGACCAATTGGCAACACCGTGCATTCGTAAGTTAATTTTTCATTTTAGTTCTATTTGACTAAAAGATACTCAGGCACATGTCTGATGTCTACAGTAGGGGACAGCGGGGAACAGTGAGACACAGGGACCCTACAAACATTTTTATATTTGTATGATATTATGTCAATATTAGAAATTACTCAGCCCAATATTAATTGAGAATATTATATAAGGTTAAAATGTGGACAGTTATTATCTGATTTTGACCTTATCTATAATATTTTCAACTTTTAGTTTCATGATATAATCTTTATATTTCCTAAAATATTAGAATTTAAGGTTTACATAACATTTTCACAATGTTTGATTAAGGTTATTCTGACATTAGCCAAGTATTATATCACAACATTTTTCTTAGGTTTGATCAAGCTTTCACAAATGTTAGTCAATATATTAGTTACTAACATGATGCCGATATTTGCCCAAGCAGCTGAAAACATCAGTCTGACCTTATTTATAATATTTTGCAAAATGTTGAAAGGGGCTTCTTGGAAAGATTACATAACATTATCTTCTTATATCAGACTAATATTTTCAAACATATTTTTCGAAGGTATATGATAAAATATATCATAATATTATGTGACAGATCTCATTCTGATCAAATAACAAATGATGCAAATCATTTCTCTCTCACAAATTTATTTTGATGGTTAAACAACAAAATAAACAGTATAATACAAAATGTAGTAACATTCAAGTGACACAAGATTTAATGACACTCTTCTCTAATAACATGCAAGAAGACATCTTTACGACAAGCATCAATATAATTATATTTTGCTTATTACATGTAATATAATGTAGTTTACTGAACACAGGTTGAAAAACCTCTTAGTTGAGATCGTTGTAGATAGGTCGGTGATATGTACTTGAGCGGAGTGGGGAGTATGACGAAGACTCACTCAGTATTATTTGAAAACTAATGCAATCTACACATATTTGCAAAAAAGTCCTATCTGCATAACTATGGGGGTTTACCCATTTTGAAAACCATGCATTCTCCCCAGGTGTAAGGGCTTAATTGTCATATTTCTGTAAAAGTCATGAGAGATCAACACAGAGTTCATGTACCCAGCAAATAGTCTTTGTCTCTGTTGCCCTTGCAATTTTCGGAAATGCAGTACTGATGATGTGGTATTTCTGCAATCCGGATGATCTAAGCAGTTAAACTGTCAGTTGTCCTTGCAATTTTCTGAAATACAGTACAGGATACATTCTTAAACTATTATAAATTTGCATCGATATGTCCTGTAATTATACAAATATGTTACCATGTAAGTGCCCTTCAGATCAATGATTATGACAATTATGTAGACAGTTTGCATATTTACCTTAAAACTTTGATCAGGATTTGCATTTGGATGGCATGGCAACTGATGTTGAAATGAAACCCTGCAAATGATAAAAAATGTGAATTAATATGGCTTTCTCAGATCTTTTCAACTTTGCACAAATAAATGGAACATTTACCAGTGTTTACTCTACCTGGAATTATTATTCTTACTAAAATGCATGTAAAAGTAATGGAGAAACAATATAATATATCATTTGATGTTCACAAAATTTATATTTTGCCGGAAATGAAACCATGACATATTTAAATCAATTATCACCAGGTAGCAGCACAATGCCATGATTTCCACTGATCAAAACTGTAATCCAATCACACAAAGGAATTTGTCAAATCTAACAATCATATATCAAAGAGGATAATTGTTAAGTTACAGCACATAAGCTGACATTGATTTTATTTGAAAACTCATATTTATATTATTTAAAAATAGATTTATCAGCATTGAAACTCAGTATTTTAAACACTCATTGGTAGAAATGACAGCTTATCACACGAAACCATGACATATTTAACTAAATTATTACCAGGTGGCAGCACAAAGCCATGGCTCAAAGTTTTCTGCTGATTAAACTGCATGATCTCATCAAAGAAATTAAAAACTTGTAATTATGAAGCATTAATCTTTGCGGAGAGTGTCAGCTCATGATGACATATGGGTTTTTAATGAAATGATGCAAGACTCGACCATAACACCAATTAGACATAAATAGCCTAAATAATTAGTTATCAAAGATTATGTAATGATGCAGAATGTCATACACTAAACTATATCATGCTATAATATATGCTAATGAGTGTTCTGCTTCAGTTAATTTCAAGATATCTGGGTCTAATTGAGGGGGTTATGCAACGTGCACCTGTAATGTGATACCATTGCATAGTCTAATGCAGTTTATTGTTCTTGTATAGTTTCTATCCAATTCAAGAATATCCAAAGCTATACATTAGATATGAACAATTGTAATTGACAACATCATATATGCTTTGCAAAGATATATATATTAAATTATTAATGTCATAATTCACATGTCACATTAATAAAGATTTCTTATTCTTATTATATTTACTAAATTAATTTAATTATTTTAGGTTATTCATATTTAAAATTCCAGCTACAACTAATTAAAATTGTTATATATTTCAAGACTTTTGGTTCTTAAATTTGTATAAAGTATGCAAATTAATATAGATAGATAGATAGATAGATGGATAGATAGATAGATAGATAGATACTGGAAATGAAGACAATTATATGCAATCTGAAAAAAAGGGTATAATAACTTACCTACATTATGTGCATGTCCACTTTGTAGCATACCAGTGTTGACTGAAGAGTGGAGAGGGGTCCAAGGAGGGAGGGGCCCAGTCTGTGTTTAATTATTGCATGTTAACCTGTCTGAAGCAGGGAAGCCACTCATTTATGGATACATGATAGTGATTGAGACTTAATTTATATATTTTGCTACTGGGTTATCCAGTAACAATGCATGAAATCAGTGTGTGTAACTGTTTTTCTTTAAAAAAAAAATACACCAAAAAACAAATGATGAATTTTATTAGGGATACCTCTTCCCACATTTAAGTTAATATTGAAATTAAATAAATTATCACAGGAAAGTGTGTAACTTGTTCAGTATGATTATGTATTGAAATAAATAACTTGCATATTTTAAACTGGATGTGAGCAATATACCAGCTACACTTTGAAAATAGAAAGTATTTTACCTATTGGTGCATGGGCATGTTTAAATGTCTTTTTGCAAAAATTTTAACTAGTAACTTAAATATAACTTGTAAAATTTAAAAAATGCCACTCCAATAGGAAAAGCTAGGTGGTGAAGAAGTCAGCAGATGTTTCACAAAGAGGCAAATCTACAATCTCCTCTGTGGCCAAGTAGGTAGAGTGCTGGTTTGCAACTTCATGGGTTCAATCCTAACACTGGGTTTTGCTGAATTCTATTTTTTGCCAAATATCTTAGTTTATGATTTGCTGATAGGCTATTTACTGATATTATTGCACAGCAAAACCAATTACTAAGTTTAGCACAGTCATACGTGTGTTAATTATTTTGCTCTTTTGTTAATAATTACACAATTGCATACTCAAGTGTGACATATATCTTATTTGTTTGAAAATGAATTAGCAATAATAAAAGAAAAGGAAAACAGTACATGAATTGCAGCTGTGTTGTACTGACATATCAAAGAGCCAGACAAACCCCCGAATGTCAACCCAGTGAAGTTTATATCACTGCCCTTTAGGGATTTAGGCAAACAATCCACTACCATCAGAATTTCCTATTACTTGCAATATTTAAAAAAGGTGTTTGAAATTTCACTTATGTTTTTTTTTTACTATGTCAATAATTTTTTCACCCACATTTTTATAGGTTTCAATTGTAATCCATAGTATTTGGAGATAATCGGCATAATCTAATAGTATGCAAAACCTTGGTTATTGGTCTTTTGTTCCAAAACCCACTACAATATATGCGCTTGAATTCTTCAACCCCCCCTCCCTCAACCGAGGCACAACATTTAGAACAAACCATGGCCTGTATTGTATAATGTTTTAAATGTTGTGCTATTAATTTCAAATGTTCATCCTATTTTAAGTATCTTTTATCGAAATTATGCCACTACTCTTGCATTTTGTCTACCTGTTCAGCCACAGTTAAGAAAGGTCACTTGCTCTGTAAGGTCATGTGACCTGTCCTGTGACCTGCCATTAAGCCTTGTTCTGAATTTCATTCAAGGACCCTGGTAACAATGGTGTTTATATGTGCATAAGGAGCATACTTGTTAGAGGGGTTATGTGACCCACAGGCACAGTTGCTATAGTGCCACATGACTTGCATCCATTCAGCTTCTCTCTGAAGTGATGGCGGCCATATTGGTAGCTAGCATGTGCTCGCTTCGGGGGAAAGTAGGGGTAAAATAGAGGAATAGAGAGTGATTAAGAATTGCTTTAGAACCTGAGAAGATAGAAAGAATGAGGAAAGGCCATGACACAATCCAGACCCAAATGATGGTGTGCATAGTCGCACAAATTCGGGATTACACATTTATAAATATATGATAATCAGGTGGACCTCAGGAGGTTGCAAGTTCATATTGAAATAAGCATGAGAAGAGTGAGACAAAATGAGAGTGGGTCAGGGTGAGATAGTGTTAATTCGATGTAGCTCTTTATAACATCAAGTGAAGCTGGTTGTCGGTCCCATGACAGTTTGAATTAGTGGTACTTTGTACCCAGGTAAAAAAAACAGTGTTAATAAAGAGAATGGCCATTATTATTCAATTTCTTGTTATAACATTTGCACCTAGTTTAAATGACTTCTTAGTGATTTGGCACAGTTTTAATTTGTCTATATTCAATGAAACTTCTATAGAACAGAGTAAGTATCCTGCAATTAACTTTGATGTTACCTAGTATTCGTACGCAGTGGAATCTTTGTATTGCCTTTTTATACAGGTGGTTACTTACATGGACTTTAGTTGACTGTCTATATGCACAACCAAGTATATATATATATATATGTATATGTATATATATATATATACTTATCAACAACTTTGACTTCTTCTTGAGTCATACAATTATGGAGTCTCAAGGGGCGTTTACACTATCACGGATAAGACCTAAGTATGACGACAGATAAATTTTTTTTACTATCCTAGTTGCGCTTGACCACTCACAGACATCCATAGAGAGGGCAAACATTTTTAAACACGTTCTAAGAGTGAATCGTTTACATTAATTACTTAACTTGCTCTTGGGGGTCAGTCAGCGAGCATCCTACGTACGTTCTATGTGCATTCTACGTATGTACGTGACCATACGTGACCATACGTAGCCATACGTAGCCACACGTAGCCACACGTAGCCACTGTCTATCCATATATACTCGCACGGATCATCTACGAGCAATCTACAAGCATTCTATGTGCTATCTACGAGCGATCTAGGAGTGCCTCATGGATGCCCCATGGATGCCTCACGGATGCTTGGCTATGGACGTTTGGTGAGCATTTTACAGACGTCCGGTGAGCATTTTTGGGACGTCCGTCGAGCAATCTACGACTGCCTCACGTACAATCGTGAGCACGTATAGCCAATTTTGATGTATGTGGTCATACGCAGGTCTCATACATGATAGAATGAATGCCCCTTAAGTAATAGCACACTGGATATTTTACAACATGGTAGGAACCTGTTCCCCACACTCTCCCCAACTCTTGGGCATAATTTTGACTGTGGAGATGTGAGCTTTAGTGATGTCATGCGGGGGCAGCTTTAAAACAACAATCTGACAGAGGATGAATGAAACTTACTTTTCAGGTCAAATTATATCATGTTCAAAATTTTTAAAGTTGTTTTATTATTACTTCAGGGGATTTTACTCTAATTCATTATAACTTGTTATCTTGAAAATTTTGATAATCCTGGTTTTTGTCTGATTTCAGCGGAATTTTTCCCAGAATTCCGGCTGGAGAGTGAGACTGCCTATTTCAAATCCACCTGCAATTCTCTGGTGGGAGTGTCAGTTAAGCAAGAAAAGAATAGCTTCTTACAGTAAGGATTTTTACAAAAATAATTAATTGACACTAAAAAACTTACAGACCGGCTCTTATTTTGAGTAATCGTCATGTCTGATTAGCTGAAAGGCCACTGCAATGCTTTTGAATCAGTTATATATTCTGATTCCATGGATCAACCACTTTCATAGTTTGGTATACACTTCATTATTAAAAGAAAAATGAAAAACTATCCATGGGATCAAACCATAGATCAAAGAAACAAAAAGCTAAATGAAAAAACTAAAAAGAATTGTTGTTTTAACAATTTTTTAGTTCCTCAAGTCCACGTTTTCACTAAGTTGTCTTTATTGTTTCAGAATACTGAAAAGGAAAGGACATAACAATAACTTATGTGAGAGAGGATGCAACGCTGTGGTAAAATGTGGAAGTACTACATAATGTATCACAAGGCCACACTGGTCTTTATCCAGACGATTTATTGTACACAAATAAATAAATTTCTCAGACAAAAACTGTATTTTGTAGTTGCTTAAACCCTGCTATCAAAGAGAAGAAATAGTAAGCGGGTTGGTTCTGGGCTATAATAGGCGTCCTTTGCTCTATCATGTCATAATCATAACTATCGGAAGTGACGTAATTGTGATTGTTGTTATTAATACATCATATATTGCACTGTCTGTCTAAATGACAGTGGCCAAAATCAGTTGCATTCATTTCATTGCTTCTAAAAAACAGATTAAATCCCATCAGGGCCTTGCTAGGTTCACTATGTCATCAAAAATACCATTGTGTTTACATTGCATAGTCCATTGAGATGAAAACGAGGTAAAAATTAACGTCATGAGCATCATTAGCGTCCTCGCTTCGTGATACATTTTATTTAACAGCTCATTCAATTTTAGTCTGATTTTCAAAATTCCAAGTTTATTACATAAATAAATGTGTAAGTTTTTCGCTTTTTGCATGAATTGAAACAATCCGACCTCAATTGTTCATAAAATGACTGTGAAATCGACCCTCTCCATTACGTTGCTATGCATAATTAACTAAAATGTAAACAAAGTTGATCTAATAAATTCCGGCAATAATTTATAATTTGGTACAATTTAGACAGTTTGGGTTAACGAATTCATCAATAAGAAGCATGTATTTTCATTTGGATAGATTTTTTGATGGTACTAAAATTGACAGACAGTGCACCTTTAAATAGGTTTGCATCATAACTATGGAACTTGTCATGCTGTGAATCACCAACCCTGAACTGGCTGACATTGGTTAAGGAGAGTCTTTTCACTTAGCAGCCCTGAATCCAGCTGGACACAAGTCTTTCATCCCTTCTTATTACTCGTTTTGCTTACCAGACATAGTAGGTCATAACTAGCTGATTCGATAAATATAACTTTCTCAGGGAAATAAAATATATAATAAATACCACAAACACATATGTACTACTGCTTGGATGCACTTTGCTTCAGCCAATCAGAGTCAAGGGCGGAAACTTTTTCAGCCAATATAAATTGCTGCATTCTGTCGTAGTCACCTGGTGGAAATACAGAGAACCTTGCGTGAAAATCCATTATTACAGTGAGGCCTATATGTGTATATTTTCTGTGCCCTGCTATTACGACTATACTGCAGTGATCATACATCCTGTAATTTCTAATGACTGCGACATGTATGTCATGTCTGACATCTACTTATCAATAAATTATATATATATATATATATGTAGTATTTACCAAGTGTTACCCATACTGACAGTCGGTTAAACTTGAAATAATTTTTTATTCTTTAAATAATGTTTCACACTATAATCAATGTAAAAAATAAAGCAGGAACATAGACTTTTTGAAATCTGGTTTCTTCGATGAAAAATGATTTGGTGATGAATAAATGCTTAATTGGCATTATTATGTCAAACATGACATATTTGTCACCTACATAAATGCATTCAAATTCAGAAATTTTCGCAAAACATGAATAATTTAAAAATCTCATGAAAAACAAATTTAGCAATAGTTCCATCCATGAAGTGAAAATGATTTTCATAGATCAGTGTAGTTAACATCGTATCATCAATTATATGTGCTATATCACATTGTTTTATACATGTAAGTAGATGCATGTAAGTGGATATATCACAAGGTTCAACAAAAATCACATAGGCATATACATTATACAATACATATTTATGTACAAACACATTATGTTTGTAGTTATATCAAGTCGTTCTGGAAGATTCGTTTTGAGCTGTTAGGTCCCTTTTGCAATGATTTGAAGATTCGGGATATGATTGTGCCACCCTGGAAGTGGTTGCAAACTCGAGTGCTTAAAATAAATATACCTTGGACTTACAGCAGCTCAGGCTCATTAGAAGTCATTACTCCTGTAAATTTTCCTATGTATGTAATGTGTCAAAGTTATCAGTATATTTCCTGGCTATATCATTTAAGTTCTGTCTAAATGATAAATTGCTGGAACACGTTAAAAGATTCGGATTTTGTCATGCAATTCACAGCATACTGCTGTGGCCAAAAGTTTTAGGACAACTTAAAACGCCTTAGTTTTGGTCAAATGCTTAATGGCACTTTTCTTGAATTATTTTCTTTAGGAATAATATTTACTGTCCTGAAAACACATTTGCACAACAATCATGGCAATGTATAAATCAAGTTAAGGACGGTTGGTCAGATAGTAGAGTCCATAGAGTCCGTGACCATTTTCTCCGACCCAAGGTTTCAGTGCTGAAATTTTTAGTTTAGGTCAATACAAATCATTTAGATAGGGTACATTTTGAAAATTTTCTGGCTAACTCCCCCAGAGGGCCAAATCCAAAATAGCTGCTCAATTTCTACTTATACTTGCAGTAAAGATATAGGTTTTTGCATCAAAATATAGCTTTTTGAGGTCAAGGAATTCAATGGACATCATTTCAAGTTTGCATATTTGACACCAGGGGGCTATATCCAACATGGATGTGTTATTCAGCTATTTTCTTGTCGCTCGTATACTTCCATTCGCCCCTCCTATGTACGTATTCAATTGAGAACCCATGAAAATTCTGCAATAGAATGTCTTTTGGTGAATTTTAATCAATATTGATGAACAATTCCAACTTAGCTGTCCTTATGATAACCTTGGGTAGTGTCTACAAAAGGCAAGTTATAGTCGCCATTGCCAGAAATGGTATCTTAATTTTCCTTTATCTCAGGAATTAAGCTTACTGCAGCTGAAATGTTAGATACTCATACAACTGACGTTGTTGTTGTCTCAGCTAGATATCATTGAGTTTGTACTACGTTTTCCATGCTATGTTACTGAATAAAAACCTATGTAATGCTCAAAAACATGATAACTGCCTAGCGTTTCCAAGTTTTTGAATGGAAGTATAACATATAAGAAAACTAAACTTGAATCCAAGTCACATTGAGATATTGACATAGGCAATTAAGCACTGTAAAATATAGCTTCCACTCTGTAAAATATCAAGGTGCTTAAATTTGCCTAATAGTATTAAATCTAGTCATGATTTAAATTAATTTCAAAATATCATTGCCAAATGGGACGGAATTGAATGTCATTGTGGTATTTGTCTTAATTGTACAATTTTGAATGTTTGAGGTTTTAGATGTTTAAAATATAACTATTTCTATGTGTAGTTTTTACTATGTTTTTATTGTATCTAAAATGTTATTAGTTCCGAGTTTGTTGCATTTGCATATACTTTGTAACACTAGAAATGTTTCTCTCCATTCGTTACATATACCACAACTGTGTTCATATCAGCCAATCTACATGTTTGCCCGAATCAATTTTGTCTGCTAGTTTTAGTTCCTGAATTAACCCCCAGTGAAATGTGTTACATTGTATACATATATATATATCATTTCCATTTTACATATCTGTAACCCTGTATCATTGTCAGTTAATTCAGGAACTAAAACTAATGGATGAAATTCTGGGTCAGTGATGTAGATTGACTGATATGAACACAGTTGTGGTATATGTAACGAATGGAGAGAAATAAACATTTCTAGTATTACAAATTATATGTGTTCCAAATTTCGATGAAGTTGTTCGATAAGGGCCACTTCTGGAGAATGTACCTTGGGGTAAGACACACAAAGTTGACCTGGTATTAGTGACCTTGAACTACTTTTCAAGGTCATAGAGCTCTGTAAAGGTGTAAATTGTGATAAGTCAATTTTTTTTTCGGAATAATGAAGATGCAAGAAAGTGGATATGACATGTTTTTCAGTGACTAAAAAAGCTACCACTCTGCATCATGAATGAAAAGTTGCAATGGGGTTAAGGGCTAAATACCCCCCATTTGATAATAACCCATTTGAAGCCCAAGATTTCAAAACTGTAACTGTCACAAACATTTATTTATATCAGGTCAAAAGATAAAATGTTATAACTCCTACTGGAGTCGATTAGTTTTAACTAAATTAAGGTTCTACATGATTCTTTGGCATATGAATATTGTTATGTAATATGATTGAACTTGGTTCAAAGGTCAAGGTCACAGGTGATTTAGTTTTGAAAATTCCTAGCGTGGTTGATTGAAACAAATGTTATGCAGTCTCGGTTTAGTGTGCTTTGTAACTATTATGTCAAATTTGCCCTCAGAGTCAAATTTCAAGGTCAAATTTCATGGTCATATGCAAATAAGCGGTAATTTTCCCAATTGTAGTTTTTTCGTAACATTTTGTCTCATAACACATACTAAAAAGCATAAATTCAAATTCTTCCGTTTCTAATGCTGGTCACCTGGAATTTGGCGATTATTTTATGAAAGGTAATTAAGATATCAGAAATTAAATTGCTGAATAGTTTCCTAAAAAGTAAACATTGCTTAATATAAATCTAAAGTGGTTCATCCAAATCGGACCATATTTGAATGCCATATACTCCATGACCAGGTAAGTTTGTATGTTCAATATTTATATGTCAAAATTCAAGGTCATGGATTCCAAAGATTCAAATTAAAAAAAAATCATGTCACCCTTAACATTGATTCTGCATTTTTTAGCAATATAGCTAAAGTTAGGCTTTGAAAAGTTGTTTAAAAAGAAGCAAGAAATTTGACCTTAAGGGTAATTCAGGGTCAAAAGTCAAGGCAAATGGCGAGGCAAACGTTATGATATGTGTCATAGATTCAAAAAGTTTAATTGAAATTATGTGAAAGACAGGCTGCTTACACCAAAATTATTCATCCCATTGTGCAGCACAGCTAATAAGCTTAAATTCGTATTTTCAGTTTGAAAATAGACCAAATATTAAGCTAGATATTAGTCAAAGAGTAGGTTCTCCAGCACAATGGTGAACATCACCAAATTGAAGATCGCAATTCTGAGGGGGGGGGGGGGCGTTTATATGGGGAAAGTGTTGTAATTAACTTTGTAAAAAAGTAAAAAAAAAAAAAAAGGAATCATATCTCGAGCAATAGTTAAAATTAAGCTCACTATTCAAATATGATATTATTAGAGGCTTGACAGGAATAAAAGATTCAGTTCAAAAATCATGACAATAATATGACAATTACATGAATAATAAATTGTGTTACTTCAAAACGCTAAGAAAATAAAGAAAAAAAGTTACATAATTAGCTGTTGTTTATTGACAAGTAGAATAAAAGGCATATTTTATAATAACAATATATAACAATATATTGTATAAATACTTTGACATTAAGTCTTTTCAATTTAAGACCACCTCACCATGATATAAAGACCAGCCAGTTTTGCACTTATCAAGGATGGACTAGATGGGGGCAGTTTTAATGTGACACTTAATTTCTAGTAAAATCCTTGAACAAGAAATGATTACAACTAAGTTGGATGATTAGTGCTTTACATCCTGTATTTCTGCACTGAATGGGCTAATTGGGACAGGCAGGGACCATGGCAATATATATAATTTTATTGACAGGATATTATCATAATTGATACATTTGTAAACATACAAATAACATACAATAATAACATACAATAATACAGTACTTTTACAGTAATGAGATAATAATACTAAAAGTGTTAAGCTAACAGTCTATATTAAATGTTGTAACTATGTATTTTACAGCAAGTTGGTCCCGGTTGTGACTAGTAAAAATACTAATAATAAAACACAATTTAACAATACAGTCAAATAATAAAAAATAATTTAAAAAAACAGACAAATATATAGGTACTGCTTGTCCCAGTGGTTTAAAAATAAAAGTATGCAGAGCCAAGGGGAAGAAAAAACAAAAATAGATAAATTTAGAGGACATGGTTTAGCATTAATTGCTTGAAACTGTTCAGTTGGGGTTAAATATATGTACTAAGTTCTTTATTTAGCTCTATTCTTGGCACATTATTGGCAATACATTTTAAGAGGCAGTGAAATTCATCTTCTACTTCATTGTCATTACAATTCTCACAGATTCTTTCTTCGAGTCATACCTTAGGGGTTTCATAGCAATGAGATGAAGGATGAAACAGCCATCCAACTTAGACTCGACTGGGAATCGAACCCAGGACCCAGTGGTTGAAAGCCAAGCGCTACAACTGAGCTAGGCCCAAACTTACCAATTCTTACAAGGAAGATTGATGACAACATTAAATATTCAATTTATTTGACCAGAGAAAACCAAAACAGAAAAAAGACAAGAATACTTTGCAGAGTTTACATCAGAAAAAATATTTTATTATCTATGAAAAATCAGAAAACAAAAACAAAAAACAGATTGACAGAAAATAGGAATTTATGTTAAGCCAATCTGTGAAAGATTTTGAAAGACTTTGAAGAAAAATGTAACTAAAAACATTTAAAAACAGCAGTTTTATCATATTTTGTTGTGTGAAAAAATAAAAAAAGTACAATCTTATTTAATTCTGCATTTTTTGCAATATTTTGTTACTTCGAAATCCTGGAAGAGTCTGGTTCAGACGAGGATGTTTAAAAGTTGTCAACATTACACGATATATATTGGCTTGTTTACACTACATTGTAGGCATATGAATTCAGTTGAATCCAGTGCTGCACACTGCTGTGATCATGGGCTCCTGTATGATTCCATTGTTTTTGTTTGCAATTGTTTTCACCTGTTGTTTCATTGAAATAAATGGACTGTAAGTATATAATTTCAAATACCTATATACTTATTATATTTAAGTTTTTGTGTATAATTCATGGAATACTGCATTTAATGGTTTTTAATTTTTGTGTGGATTATAACATTTAGTCAAAACAAACACAAATTTCAAATATTTTATGTAATGCCACTATGTATTTAGCACGGTCTCATTGCCGTATTTAGTATCTTTATGTGAACCACACAATCTCAGTGCAGTATTTACTGAGTTATTAAATGAATTAATGGCCATGTCTTATGGTGTTGTGTAATGTTATAATGTAAATTGCATGGTCTTGTAGTGTTGTGTAATGTCATAATGTAAATGGCATGGTCTTGTAGTGTTATTTAATATCATCATGTAAATGGCAAGGTCATATGTTTTATTTTTAAATATCTTTTCGTCAACGGCATTGTACTACGGTGCTATGCTTTGTACTACTTCAAATAAGTAAATAACTACAGTTGGATGGTCGAATGGTTAAGGCATCCACCAACTCCACATCAGCCAGTTCTGCTAAAGGGCCCAATTTGATCGCAGGCCCGGGCACTCTGCATGAGCTACATCTCAGCTGGATGTTGATTGCATGAGATGGTAAATTTGAGGTGCCTTGTGCTCGGTGTCTATGCTGAGGCAAGTAAAAGATCCCATCCATTGGATACATTTCTAACATGGTGTGGACTCCAAGCCCTATCAGCTCATCATTACAGCTGCTCATAAAAGCTGACTAAGCTTCAAACCCAGTAGCATTGAGACATTGACATGTGTTGTAAGAGTTCATTTTTCATATTTCAGAGCGATAAAATTTGACTGCAATGTCGAAATACAGCATGGCAAGGAGCCAACTCTACAATGCGTTGTGCAATCAAAACATAAGTCAATTGATTGGATGAACGGTAAATTTGGAAAAATATTTATTGCTATCATTTTTTTTTACTGATACATGCACTGTAAATAATCAACCTGTACTTAGTGTAATGTGTTGCCCAAAAATGACTGACAATATCACAAATCTTCCAAAAGCATTGGACTTTGGGTAATGACATGAAGACTATACAAATATAACCACAGGCGCTGTCCAGCTCATTGCTATACATGTCAAGATATAATCATTGTTCTATGTCTTGATAGCTCCTGCTGGAGGGCGCCTGTGATATATCATTGGCATGGGACAACTTGCCCCATAGTCGTTACATTATGGGACAACCAACCCCACCTCATTTTTTTCACTTTGACCTTTAATCTGGGTTTAAAAAGTGAAGTTACAGCATTTGCAGCTGCATCACATCATAAAGTCACTTTATCACCTGACACACCAAGTTGTTACATCATCTGTACCTGCGACATAGTGCATGCTTTAACTACAAAATCATTACAATCTCCAAAATTTACTAAATCAGAAAAAGGGCCACCACGTATAGAAAGAATCCTTGCCTGGAAAGTGCACGCCAGTGGTGTAGCTGGACCTTCTGGAATGGGGGGCCCATAGGGGGCCAGGGTCTGATTCAGGGGGGACGACTGGAAAATGGATACTACGCATTTAATCGAGCCGTTATCTGACTTGAGATAATCCAGCGATGGACCTTATAAAAAATATTTTATAAAGTAAATATATATACCAGAACCGTGGCAGGACTTGAATTTGAAAGATATACAAAACCTATCTGACTATCATAGCGCCATCTACAATTCAACATGGCAAAAGGATGCTAGCCAAGAACTGAATGTAAGAATAGTTAACTGTAATTATATGGTGTGTGTATATATGCAGATTTCTCCCTGATTAACATGTTTTTCATTTGGCACTGCACGCGTCCCTCCCCGCTCCCGAGGCTGGTCCATGCAGGCCCCGACAAGGGGGTCGGGGGAGCCTACACAGCCAGAGAAGGGGACGAGCTGAATGCCGGGAGATAATCCAGCGATTACGACTCAGCAGAAATGAACAACAAACCCAAAATTTTACAATTAAACAATTTAATGGTTACTAAACAATAATACACTCAACAGGAAGTTATATGTACAAATAATTCAATATTCTGCACTCACAGTCTATCAATGTCAAAAGCGTCCTTTTTTGGCCCTGTTATGTGTGGTGTATCTCCTGGTGTGGTCCAGCTGTCATTCCACAGTTGAGAAAGTCTCGCGATAGTCCTGATGTTACATTGATGTCTTCCTGTACTTGGCTCATGTCTCTTTACTCACAGTTTCACGGGCGCTCTACTCTTATAAGGATGAATTCCAACAAGGCAATACGATGGCACAAACTCCACACTAATGTATTGCAATAGGCTCTTGTGGTGACATAAGTTCTCCAGGGCTTCTGATAAAAATCTCTCTCCTTTTTGCCTGTCACTCACCCCCTTTTATACTTGGCCACTAATTTGCATATCTCTAGAAAAGTCTAAAAAAGTCTAGAAAAGTCTAGAGTGTTCTAGAGTGTTGCAGAATCTTCCAGAACTGCTTCCACTAAGTTCCATTCAAACTAGGTCAGCCAAATTAGGCCAGCTAAATATAGGTCATCTTGCCCACCACACAATAGAACAGTTGATGATTCTATGCTACCTTAGAGATCTAAAGGGAAACTGAGTATATTTTACAGCCTTTCACAATACCAGAACAGTGGCAAGACTTGAATTTTAGATATACAAAACATAGTTGAACATCATAGTGCCATCTACAATTCAACATGGCAAAGGATGCTAGCCAAGGTCTGAATGTCAGGATAGTTAACTGTAATTATATGGTGTGTATATATGCAGATTTCTCCCTGATTAACATGTTTTTCATTTGGCAATCCCCGCTCTCGACGCTGGTCCATGCAGGCCCCCGACAAGGGGGGGACGAGCTGAATACCAGGGGCAGACTTTGAAGTCCCATCGGTGGAGACCAACTCGATGATTATAAAGTAGTAAGACCAACCGAAGAGGTCATAGCAGAACCGTCTGGAGAGGAGAAATAACAATTCGACAACAAGCCCCAGTTTCCACTATTTACAAATTTGATTTAATTTACAGGTTTGTGCCAACTCCCGGAGGCCCCAGAAAATGGCGGATTGGTTTGTTTGCAAATAAACTCAACAGGAACTACTTATTGTACAAAAAAGTGCAATCCAGGTGAGCGTTGAATATCAATCATTTCTTAATGTTATCTTCTTTTTTTATTACACATTTTGTTCTTGTTCATATGCTTCGTTTTTTTTTATACAAGTCACATAAAATCAGAAGCAACAAAAGAATCATATTTATGGACACTACTGCCTCAGTGGAAATATATTTTAATGTTATATTCATGATGTGTTAATAAATCAGCTGATAATGTCAGTCATAATATTATCCTTAGTAGAATGCTTGTATACTCCTTCAAAGATAAGATAAGATAAGATAAAACTTTATTGATAGACGGAGGTGCAAGACAAAACAATAAAACATAAGCTATAAAGCTTTTATCTGACTGGTAAAAATCACAATAACAATGAAAGAAGATATATATACAGATGATTAGAATGAGATTATGACTTAACTACACAATGATCATAAATTATTTTGCTGACAGATTATACATGATCCACAATTACATCTTTCTAAGGAATTACAATGTCTTAATAAATCTTTGAACTTAGCTAATTCATCTACTTGTTTTAGTTCAACAGGTAAGGAATTCCAAATCAAAGCACCTTGATATATAATACATCTGAAACAATATTGCATAGTGGCTTGACTAAATTCTATGATATATTAACAAATATACTAGCATACAGGACATACTGGTTTCTCCATATAATACATATATATATATATATATATATATAATCATAAATTAGCGACATTTGGTAAGGATTTTCCAGTGGAGCATTGACAACCAATGATGCTGCGCTTTTACATCTATATGTCCACTCAAATTATCTTAAGTATTAGGTTCTGTTTATATATTATATTTATTTTTTTGCACAGGATTTGAGGTACCGAGCAGAACTCGCTCCTACCACGAATGTGCACTGAACACCGCCATGACCTGGACTTATCAAGATGAATTGGCAACACCGTGCATTCGTAAGTTAATTTTTCATTTTAGTTCTATTTGACTAAAAGATACTCAGGCACATGTCTGATGTCTACAGTCTTCTCTAATAACATGTAAGAAGACATCTTTACGACAAGCATCACTATAATTATATTTTGCTTATTACATGTAATATAATGTAGTTTACTGAACACAGGTTGAAAAACCTCTTAGTTGAGATCGTTGTAGATAGGTCGGTGATATGTACTTGAGCGGAGTGGGGAGTATGACGAAGACTCACTCAGTATTATTTGAAAACTAATGCAATCTACACATATTTGCAAAAAAGTCCTATCTGCATAACTATGGGGGTTTACCCATTTTGAAAACCATGCATTCTCCCCAGGTGTAAGGGCTTAATTGTCATATTTCTGTACAAATCATGAGAGATCAACACAGAGTTCATGTACCCAGCAAATAGTCTTTGTCTCTGTTGCCCTTGCAATTTTCGGAAATGCAGTACTGATGATGTGGTATTTCTGCAATCCGGATGATCCAAGCAGTTAAACTGTCAGTTGTCCTTGCAATTTTCTGAAATACAGTACAGGATACATTCTGTAACTATTATAAATTTGCATTGATATGTCCTGTAATTATACAAATATGTTACCATGTAAGTGCCCTTCAGATCGATGATTATGACAATTATGTAGACAGTTTGCATATTTACCTTGAAACTTTGATCAGGATGTGCATTTGGATGGCATGGCAACTGATGTTGAAATGAAACCCTGCAAATGATAAAAAATGTGAATTAATATGGCTTTCTCAGATCTTTTCAACTTTGCACAAATAAATGGAACATTTACCAGTGTTTACTCTACCTGGAATTATTATTCTTACTAAAATGCATGTAAAAGTAATGGAGAAACAATATAATATATCATTTGATGTTCACAAAATTTATATTTTGCCGGAAATGAAACCATGACATATTTAAATCAATTATCACCAGGTAGCAGCACAATGCCATGATTTCCACTGATCAAAACTGTAATCCAATCACACAAAGGAATTTGTCAAATCTAACAATCATATATCAAAGAGGATAATTGTTAAGTTACAGCACATAAGCTGACATTGATTTTATTTGAAAACTCATATTTATATTATTTAAAAATAGATTTATCAGCATTGAAACTCAGTATTTTAAACACTCATTGGTAGAAATGACAGCTTATCACACGAAACCATGACATATTTAACTAAATTATTACCAGGTGGCAGCACAAAGCCATGGCTCAAAGTTTTCTGCTGATTAAACTGCATGATCTCATCAAAGAAATTAAAAATTTGTAATTATGAATCATTAATCTTTGCGGAGAGTGTCAGCTCATGATGACATATGGGTTTTTAATGAAATGATGCAAGACTCGACCATGACACCAATCAGACATAAATAGCCTAAATAATTAGTTATCAAAGATTATGTAATGATGTAGAATGTCATACAATAAACTATATCTGCATTATTCATAATAATATTTAAATCATAATTTAGAACCGTATATGTTTAACCCCTCTAGTTAGCAATTATCATGCTATAATATATGCTAATGAGTGTTCTGCTTCAGTTAATTTCAAGATATCTGGGTCTAATTGAGGGGGTTATGCAAGGTGCACCTGTAATGTGATACCATTGCACAGTCTAATGCAGTTTATTGTTCTTGTATAGTTTCTATCCAATTCAAGAATATCCAAAGCTATACATTAGATATGAACAATTGTAATTGACAACATCATATATGCTTTGCAAAGATATATATATTAAATTATTAATGTCATAATTCACATGTCACATTAATAAAGATTTCTTATTCTTATTATATTTACTAAATTAATTTAATTATTTTAGGTTATTCATATTTAAAAGTCCAGCTACAACTAATTAAAATTGTTATATATCTGAAAAAAAAGGGTAACTTACCTAAAATAATTAAATTAATTTAGTAAATATAATAAGAATAAGAAATCTTTATTAATGTGACATGTGAATTATGACATTAATAATTTAATATATATATCTTTGCAAAGCATATATGATGTTATCAATTACAATTGTAGCATGTCCACTTTGTAGCATACCAGTGTTGACTGAAGAGTGGAGAGGGGTCCAAGGAGGGAGGGGCCCAGTCTGTGTTTAATTATTGCATGTTAACCTGTCTGAAGCAGGGAAGCCACTCATTTATGGATACATGATAGTGATTGAGACTTAATTTATATATTTTGCTACTGGGTTATCCAGTAACAATGCATGAAATCAGTGTGTGTAACTGTTTTTCTTTAAAAAATGCATACCATCAGAATTTCCTATTACTTGCAATATTTAAAAAAGGTGTTTGAAATTTCACTTATGTTTTTTTTTTACTATGTCAATAATTTTTTCACCCACATATTTATAGGTTTCAATTGTAATCCATAGTATTTGGAGATAATCGGCATAATCTAATAGTATGCAAAACCTTGGTTATTGGTCTTTTGTTCCAAAACCCACTACAATATATGCGCTTGAATTCTTCAACCCCCCCCCCCCCTCCCTCCACCGAGGCACAACATTTAGAACATGGCCTGTATTGTATAATGTTTTAAATGTTGTGCTATTAATTTCAAATGTTCATCCTATTTTAAGTATCTATTATCGAAATTATGCCACTACTCTTGCATTTTGTCTACCTGTTCAGCCATAGTTAAGAAAGGTCACTTGCTCTGTAAGGTCATGTGACCTGTCCTGTGACCTGCCATTAAGCCTTGTTCTGAATTTCATTCAAGGACCCTGGTAACAATGGTGTTAATATGTGCATAAGGAGCATACTTGTTGGAGGGGTTATGTGACCCACAGGCACAGTTGCTATAGTGCCACATGACTTGCATCCATTCAGCTTCTCTCTGAAGTGATGGCGGCCATATTGGTAGCTAGCATGTGCTCGCTTCGGGGGAAAGTAGGGGTAAAATAGAGGAATAGAGAGTGAATAAGAATTGCTTTAGAAACTGAGAAGATAGAAAGAATGAGGAAGGCCATGACACAATCCAGACCCAAATGATGGTGTGCATAGTCGCACAAATTCGGGATTACACATTTATAAATATATGATAATCAGGTGGACCTCAGGAGGTTGCAAGTTCATATTGAAATAAGCATGAGAAGAGTGAGACAAAATGAAAGTGGGTCAGGGTGAGATAGTGTTAATTCGATGTAGCTCTTTATAATATCAAGTGAAGTTGGTTGTCGGTCCCATGACAGTTTGAATTAGTGGTACTTTGTACCCAGGTAAAAAAAACAGTGTTAATAAAGAGAATGGCCATTATTATTCAATTTCTTGTTATAACATTTGCACCTAGTTTAAATGACTTCTTAGTGATTTGGCACAGTTTGAATTTGTCTATATTCAATGAAACTTCTATAGAACAGAGTAAGTATCCTGCAATTAACTTTGATGTTACCTAGTATTTGTAAGCAGTGGAATCTTTGTATTGCCTTTTTATACAGGTGGTTACTTACATGGACTTTAGTTGACTGTCTATATGCACAACCAAGTATATATATATATATATGTATATGTATATATATATATATACTTATCAACAACTTTGACTTCTTCTTGAGTCATACAATTATGGAGTCTCAAGGGGTGTTTACACTATCACGGATAAGACCTAAGTATGACGACAGATAAATTGTTTTTACTATCCTAGTTGCGCTTGACCACTCACAGACATCCATAGAGAGGGCAAAAATTTTTAAACACGTTCTAAGAGTGAATCGTTTACATTAATTACTTAACTTGCTCTTGGGGGTCGGCCAGCGAGCATCCTACGTACGTTCTATGTGCATTCTACGTATGTACGTGACCATACGTGACCATACGTAGCCATACGTAGCCACACGTAGCCACTGTCTATCCATATATACTCGCACGGATCATCTACGAGCAATCTACAAGCGTTCTATGTGCTATCTACAAGCGATCTACGAGTGCCCCACGGATGCCCCATGGATGCCTCACGGATGCTTGGCTATGGACGTTTGGTGAGCATTTTACAGACGTCCGGTGAGCATTTTTGGGACGTCCGTCGAGCAATCTATGACTGCCTCACTTATAATCGTGAGCACGTATAGCCAATTTTGATGTATGTGGTCATACGTGCAGGTCTCATACATGATAGAATGAATGCCCCTTAAGTAATAGCACACTGGATATTTTACAACATGGTAGGAACCTGTTCCCCACACTCTCCCCAACTCTTGGGCATAATTTTGACTGTGGAGGTTTGAGCTTTAGTGCGGGGGCAGCTTTAAAACAACAATCTGACAGAGGATGAATGAAACTTACTTTTCAGGTCAAATTATATCATGTTCAAAATTTTTAAAGTTGTTTTATTATTACTTCAGGGGATTTTACTCTAATTCATTATAACTTGTTATCTTGAAAAATTTGATAATCCTGGTTTTTGTCTGATTTCAGCGGCATTTTTCCAAGGACTCCAGCTGGAAGATGAGACTGCTTATTTCAACTCCACCTGCAATTCTCTGGTGGGAGTGTCAGTTGAGCAAGAAAAGAATAGCTTCTTACAGTAAGGATTTTTACAAAAATAATTAATTGACACTAAAAAACTTACAGACCGGCTCTCATTTTGAGTAATCGCCATGTCTGATTAGCTGAAAGGCCACTGCAATGC
Source organism: Alitta virens (assembly GCA_932294295.1). Classification (NCBI taxonomy): domain Eukaryota; kingdom Metazoa; phylum Annelida; class Polychaeta; order Phyllodocida; family Nereididae; genus Alitta; species Alitta virens. The sequence continues at coordinate 40,112,090 of OW028576.1, forward strand.
TTTTGAAGCAGTTATATATTCTGATTCCATGGATCAACCACTTTCGTAGTTTGGTATACACTTCATTATTAAAAGAAAAATGAAAAACTATCCATGGGATCAAACCATAGATCAAAGAAACAAAAAGCTAAATGAAAAAACTAAAAAGAATTGTTGTTTTAACAATTTTTTAGTTCCTCAAGTCCACGTTTTTACTAAATTGTATTTATTGTTTCAGAATACTGAAAAGGACAGGACCTAACAATAACTTATGTGAGAGAGGATGCAACGCTGTGGTAAAATGTGGAAGTACTACATAATGTTTATCACAAGGCCACACTGGTCTTTATCCAGACGATTTATTGTACACAAATAAATAAATTTCTCAGACAAAAACTGTGTTTTGTAGTTGCTTAAACCCTGCTATCAAAGAGAAGAAATAGTAAGCGGGTTGGTTTTGGGCAATAATAGGCGTCCTTTGCTCTATCATGTCATAATCATAACTATCGGAAGTGACGTAATTGTGATTGTTGTTATTAATACATCATATATTGCACTGTCTGTCTAAATGACAGTGGCCAAAATCAGTTGCATTCATTTCATTGCTTTTATAAAACAGATTAAATCCCATCAGGGCCTTGCTAGGTTCACTATGTCATCAAAAATACCATTGTGTTTACATTGCATAGTCCATTGAGATGAAAACGAGGTAAAAATTAACGTCATGAGCATCATTAGCGTCCTCGCTTCGTGATACATTTTATTTAACAGCTCATTCAATTTTAGTCTGATTTTCAAAATTCCAAGTTTATTACATAAAAAAATGTGTAGGTGTTTCGCATGAATTGAAACAATTCTGACCTCAATTGTTCATAAAATGACTGTGAAATCGACCCTCTCCATTACGTTGCTATGCATAATTAACTAAAATGTAAACAAAGTCGATCTAATAAATTCCGGCAATAATTTATAATTTGGTACAATTTAGACAGTTTGGGTTAACGAATTCATCAATAAGAAGCATGTATTTTCATTTGGATAGATTTTTTGATGGTACAAAAATCGACAGACAGTGCACTTTTAAATAGGTTTGCATCATAACTATGGGACTTGTCATGCTGTGAATCACCAACCCTGAACTGGCTGACATTGGTTAAGGAGAGTCTTTTCACTTAGCAGCCCTGAATCCAGCTGGACACAAGTCTTTCATCCCTTCTTATTACTCGTTTTGCTTTCCAGACATAGTAGGTCATAACTAGCTGATTCGATAAATATAACTTTCTCAGGGAAATAAAATATATATTAAATTGCACCAACACATATGTACTACTGCTTGGATGCACTTTGCTTCAGCCAATCAGAGTCAAGGGCGGAAACTTTTTCAGCCAATATAAATTGCTGCATTCTGTCGTAGTCACCTGGTGGAAATACAGAGAACCTTGCGTGAAAATCCATTATTACAGTGAGGCCTATATGTGTATATTCTCTGTGCCCTGCTATTACAACTATACTGCAGTGATCGTACATCCTGTAATTTCTAATGACTGCGACATGTATGTCATGTCTGACATCTACTTATCAATAAAATTATATATATATATATATATGTAGTATTTACCAAGTGTTACCCATACTGACAATCAGTTAAACTTGAAATCATTTTTTATTCTTTAAATAATGTTTCACACTATAATCAATGTTATAAATTTAAGCAGGAACAAAGACTTTTTGAAATCTGGTTTCTTCGATGAAAAATGATTTGGTGATGCATAAATACTTAATTGGCATTATTATGTCAAACATGACATATTTGTCACCTACATAAATGCATTCAAATTCAGAAATTTTCGCAAAACATGAATAATTTAAAAATCTCATGAAAAACAAATTTAGCATTGGTTCCATCCATGAAGTGAAAATGATTTACATAGATCAGTGTAGTTAACATCGTATCATCAATTATATGTGCTATATCACATTGTTTTATACATGCAAGTAGATGCATGTAAGTGGATATATCACAAGGTTCAACAAAAATCACATATAGGCATATACATTATACAATACATATTTATGTACAAACACATTATGTTTGTAGTTATATCAAGTCGTTCTGGAAGATTCGTTTTGAGCTGTTCGGTCCCTTTTGCAATGATTTGAAGATTCGGGATATGATTGTGCCACCCTGGAAGTGGTTGCAAACTCGAGTGCTTAAAATAAATATACCTTGGACTTACAGCAGCTCAGGCTCATTAGAAGTCATTACTCCTGTAAATGTTCCTATGTATGTAATGTGTCAAAGTTATCAGTTTATTTCCTGGCTATTTCATTCAAGTTCTGTCTAAATGATAAATTGCTGGAACACGTTAAAAGATTCTGATTTTGTCATGCAATTCACAGCATACAGCTGTGGCCAAAAGTTTTAGGACAACTTAAAACGCCTTAGTTTTGGTCAAATGCTTAATGGCACTTTTCTTGAATTATTTTCTTTAGGAATAATATTTACTGTCCTGAAAACACATTTGCACAACAATCATGGCAATGTATAAATCAAGTTGAGGACGGTTGGTCAGATAGTAGAGTCCATAGAGTCCATGACCATTTTCTCCGACCCAAGGTTTCAGTGCTGAAATATTTAGTTTAGATCAATACAAAAATCGTTCAGCCCGGGTACTTTTTGAAAAAATTTCGGGCTAACTACTCCAGAGGGCCAAATCCAAAATGGCTGTCAAAAAGCTTATTTTTGCTCTGTCTCTACTTATACTTGCAGTAAAGATATGGGTTTTTGCATCAAAATATAGCATTTTGAGGTCAAGGAATTCAATGGACATCATTTCAAGTTTGCATATTGGACACCAGGGGGCTATATCCAACATGGATGTGTTATTTACCTATTTTCCTGTCGCTCGTATACGTCCATTCGCCTCTCCTATGTATTCTATTGAGAATCAATGAAAATTCTGCAACAGAAGGTCTTTTGGTGAATTTTAATCAATATTGATGAAAAATTCCAACTTAGCTGTCCTTATGATAAACTTGGGTAGTGTCTACAAAAGGCAAGTTATAGTCGCCATTGCCAGAAATGGTATCTTAATTTTCCTTTATCTCAGGAATTAAGCATGACATGTTTTTATGGTTAATGAAGTTTACTGCAGCTGAAATGTTAGATACTCATACAACTGACTTTGTTGTTGTCTCAGCTAGATATCATTGAGTTTGTACTCGTTTTCCATGCTATGTTACTGAATAAAAACCTATGTAATGCTCAAAAACATGATAACTGCCTGGCGTTTCCAAGTTTTTGAATGGTAGTATAACTTATAAGAAAACTAAACTTGAATCCAAGTCGCATCGAGATATTGACATAGGCAATTAAGCACTGTAAAATATAGCTTCCACTCTGTAAAGTATCAAGGTGCTTAAATTTGGTATGCATTGCCTAATTGTATTAAAGCTAGTCATGATTTAAATTAATTTCAAAATATTATTGCCAAATGGGACAGAATTGAATGTCATTGTGGTATTTGTCTTAATTGTACAATTTTGAATGTTTGAGGTTTTAGATGTTTAAAAGGTTTTGAAATGTCTATGTACAACTATTTCTATGTGTGGTTTTTATTATGTTTTTATCGTATCTAAAATGTTATTAGTTCCGAGTTTGTTGCATTTGCATATACTTTGTTACACTAGAAATGTTTCTCTTCATTCGTTACTTATACCACAACTGTGAATCAATTTCGTCTGCTAGTTTTAGTTCCTGAATTAACCCCCAGTGAAATGTGTTACATTGTATACATATATATATATCATTTCCATTTTACATATCTGTAACACTGTATCATTGTCAGTTAATTCAGGAACTAAAACTAATGGATGAAATTCTGGGTCAGTGATGTAGATTGACTGATATGAACACAGTTGTGGTATATGTAACGAATGGAGAGAAATAAACATTTCTAGTATTACAAATTATATGTGTTCCAAATTTCGATGAAGTTGTTCGATCAGGGCCACTTCTGGAGAATGTACCTTGGGGTAAGACACTCGAAGTTGACCTGGTATTAGTGACCTTGAACTACTTTTCAAGGTCATAGAGCTCTGTAAAGGTGTAAATTGTGATAAGTCAATTTTTTTTGCGGATTAATGAAGATGCAAGAAAGTGGATATGGCATGTTTTTCAGTGACTAAAAAAGCTACCACTCTGCATCATGAATGAAAAGTTGCAATGGGGTAAAGGGCTAAATACCCCCCATTTGATAATAACCCATTTGAAGCCCAAGATTTCAAAACTGTAACTGTCACAAACATTTATTTATATCAGGTCAAAAGATAAAATGTTATAACTCATACTGGAGTCGATTAGTTTTAACTAAATTAAGGTTCTATATGATTCTTTGGCATATGAATATTGTTATGTAATATGATTGAACTTGGTTCAAAGGTCAAGGTCACAGGTGATTTAGTTTTGAAAATTCCTAGCGTGGTTGATTGAAACAAATGTTATGCAGTCTCGGTTTAGTGTGCTTTGTAACTAATATGTCAAATTTGCCCTCAGAGTCAAATTTCAAGGTCAAATTTCAAGGTCATATGCAAATAAGTGGTAATTTTCTCAATTTTAGTTTTTTCGTAACATTTTGTCTCAAAAAATCATGTCACCCTTAACATTGATTCTGCATTTTTTAGCAATATAGCTAAAGTTAGGCTTTGAAAAGTTGTTTAAAAAGAAGCATGAAATTTGACCTTAAGGGTAATTCAGGGTCAAAAGTCAAGGCAAATGGCGAGGCAAACGTTATGATATGTGTCATAGATTCAAAAAGTTTAATTGAAATTATGTGAAAGACAGGCTGCTTACACCAAAATTATTCATCCCATTGTGCAGCACAGCTAATAAGCTTAAATTTGTATTTTCAGTTTGAAAATAGACTAAATATTAAGCTAGATATTAGTCAAAGAGTAGGTTCTCCAGCACAATGGTGAACATCACCAAATTGAAGATCGCAATTCTGAGGGGGGGGGGGGGGGGCGTTTATATGGGGAAAGTGTTGTAATTAACTTTTGTAAAAAAGTAAAAAAAAAAAAGGAATCATATCTCGAGCAATAGTTAAAATTATGCTCACTATTCAAATATGATATTATTAGAGACTTGACAGGAATAAAAGATTCAGTTCAAAAATCATGACAATAATATGACAATTACATGAATAATAAATTGTGTTACTTCAAAACGCTAAGAAAATAAAGAAAAAAAGTTACATAATAATTAAAATTGTTATATATCTGAAAAAAAAAACGGTAACTTACCTACATTATATAATGTAGGTAAGTTACCCTTTTTTTTCAGATTGCATATAATTGTCTTCATTTCCAATATCTATCTATCTATCTATCTATCTATCTATCCATCTATCTATCTATCTATCTATATTAATTTGCATACTTTATACAAATTTAAGAACCAAAAGTCTTGAAAAATATAACAATTTTAATTAGTTGTAGCTGGAATTTTAAATATGAATAACCTAAAAAAATTAAATTAATTTAGTAATTATAATAAGAATAAGACATCTTTATTAATGTGACATGTGAATTATGACATTAATAATTTAATATATATATCTTTGCAAAGCATATATGATGTTATCAATCACAATTGTAGCATGTCCACTTTGTAGCATACCAGTGTTGACTGAAGAGTGGAGAGGGGTCCAAGGAGGGAGGGGCCCAGTCTGTGTTTAATTATTGCATGTTAACCTGTCTGAAGCAGGGAAGCCACTCATTTATGGATACATGATAGTGATTGAGACTTAATTTATATATTTTGCTACTGGGTTATCCAGTAACAATGCATGAAATCAGTGTGTGTAACTGTTTTTCTTTAAAAAAAAAACACCAAAAAACAAATGATGAATTTTATTAATATACCTCTACCCACATTTAAGTTAATATTGAAATTAAATAAATTATCACAGGAAAGTGTGTAACTTGTTCAGTATGATTATGTATTGAAATAAATAACTTGTATATTTTAAACTGGATGTGAGCAATATACCAGCTACACTTTGAAAATAGAAAGTATTTTACCTATTGGTGCATGGGCATGTTTCAATGTCTTTTTGAAAAAATTTTAATAAGTGATAAACTAATTAAGCTAACTAGTACAACTTAAATATAACTTGTAAAATTTAAAAAATGCCACTCCAATAGGAAAAGCTAGGTGGTGAAGAAGTCAGCAGATGTTTCACAAAGAGGCAAATCTACAATCTCCTCTGTGGCCAAGTAGGTAGAGTGCTGGTTTGCAACTTCATGGGTTCAATCCCAACACTGGGTTTTGCTGAATTCTTTTTTTTGCCAAATATCTTAGTTTATGATTTGCTGATAGGCTATTTACTGATATTATTGCACAGCAAAACCAATTACTAAGTTTAGCACAGTCATACGTGTGTTAATTATTTTGCTCTTTTGTTAATAATTACACAATTGCATACTCAAGTGTGACATATATCTTATTTGTTTGAAAATGAATTAGCAATAATAAAAGAAAAGGAAAACAGTACATGAATTGCAGCTGTTTTGTACTGACATATCGAAGAGCCAGACAAACCCCCGAATGTCAACCCAGTGAAGTTTATATCACTGCCCTTTAGGGATTTAGGCAAACAATCCACTACCATCAGAATTTCCTATTACTTGCAATATTTAAAAAAGGTGTTTGAAATTTCACTTATGTTTTTTTTTTACTATGTCAATAATTTTTTCACCCACATATTTATAGGTTTCAATTGCAATCCATAGTATTTGGAGATAATCGGCATAATCTAATAGTATGCAAAACCTTGGTTATTGGTCTTTTGTTCCAAAACCCACTACAATATATGTGCTTGAATTCTTCAACCCCCCCTCCCTCAACCGAGGCACAACATTTAGAACAAACCATGGCCTGTATTGTATAATGTTTTAAATGTTGTGCTATTAATTTCAAATGTTCATCCTATTTTAAGTATCTTTTATCGAAATTATGCCACTACTCTTGCATTTTGTCTACCTGTTCAGCCACAGTTAAGAAAGGTCACTTGCTCTGTAAGGTCATGTGACCTGTCCTGTGACCTGCCATTAAGCCTTGTTCTGAATTTCATTCAAGGACCCTGGTAACAATGGTGTTAATATGTGCATAAGGAGCATACTTGTTAGAGGGGTTATGTGACCCACAGGCACAGTTGCTATAGTGCCACATGACTTGCATCCATTCAGCTTCTCTCTGAAGTGATGGCGGCCATATTGGTAGCTAGCATGTGCTCGCTTCAGGGGAAAGTAGGGGTAAAATAGAGGAATAGAGAGTGAATAAGAATTGCTTTAGAACCTGAGAAGATAGAAAGAATGAGGAAGGCCATGACACAATCCAGACCCAAATGATGGTGTGCATAGTCGCACAAATTCGGGATTACACATTTATAAATATATGATAATCAGGTGGACCTCAGGAGGTTGCAAGTTCATATTGAAATAAGCATGAGAAGAGTGAGACAAAATGAAAGTGGGTCAGGGTGAGATAGTGTTAATTCGATGTAGCTCTTTATAATATCAAGTGAAGCTGGTTGTCGGTCCCATGACAGTTTGAATTAGTGGTACTTTGTACCCAGGTAAAAAAAACAGTGTTAATAAAGAGAATGGCCATTATTATTCAATTTCTTGTTATAACATTTGCACCTAGTTTAAATGACTTCTTAGTGATTTGGCACAGTTTGAATTTGTCTATATTCAATGAAACTTCTATAGAACAGAGTAAGTATCCTGCAATTAACTTTGATGTTACCTAGTATTCGCAAGCAGTGGAATCTTTGTATTGCCTTTTTATACAGGTGGTTACTTACATGGACTTTAGTTGACTGTCTATATGCACAACCAAGTATATATATATATATATATGTATATGTATATATATATATATATACTTATCAACAACTTTGACTTCTTCTTGAGTCATACAATTATGGAGTCTCAAGGGGCGTTTACACTATCACGGATAAGACCTAAGTATGACGACAGATAAATTGTTTTTACTATCCTAGTTGCGCTTGACCACTCACAGACATCCATAGAAAGGGCAAACATTTTTAAACACGTTCTAAGAGTGAATCGTTTACATTAATTACTTAACTTGCTCTTGGGGGTCAGTCAGCAAGCATCCTACGTACGTTCTATGTGCATTCTACGTATGTACGTGACCATACGTGACCATACGTAGCCATACGTAGCCATACGTAGCCACACGTAGCCACTGTCTATCCATATATACTCGCACGGATCATCTACGAGCAATCTGCAAGCATTCTATGTGCTATCTACGAGCGATCTACGAGTGCCTCACGGATGCCCCATGGATGCCTCACGGATGCTTGGCTATGGACGTTTGGTGAGCATTTTACAGACGTCCGGTGAGCATTTTTGGGACGTCTGTCGAGCAATCTACGACTGCCTCACGTATAATTGTGAGCACGTATAGCCAATTTTGCATATATATATTTTGCTCGTTTTTGCAATCCACGCACGTTCGTGAATATGCAATTTCTCGCTCGTGGATATGTTTTTACTCGCACAAAATTCGGGTATGTGCACTCCCTAACACTCGTGTATGTAACATAACTGGCACCCGTGTACGTATAAGTACGCACATTCGTTAGTGTGAGTGATATACCACCTGTAATTTTTTTGCCTGGTGTATGATTTCACTCATACACGAATCTGCGAGTTTTTGCCGGTGCATCAAAGCACACTTACACGCATGCTCGTTTTTACAGCTATGTAATATATGACACATTCATGAGAGTAAATTTATTCATTGAAATAATGTACTGGCAGTTTATGCACATCCACGCATTCGTGTAGGCCCCCTATATGGATAACGATTCACTGCATTGGGCAGAGCAAATACTCTTTCAAGATGCCCTGCATGTGTGCATTATAACTAAATTCATTGCAAAAAGACTCAATCATCATAAGCAAATTATCTAATTTTATTCCTGTATTTTTTTGTTTTAATCAATATAGATGATAAGAATATTGCAAATGAACTAATCAGAAAAAAACCGCATTGTTCTATCATGTATAGAAGCCAAGTAATTGCCAGTTGAATTTTAGCACTCCTTTAACATCTTCAGGTGAGTTAAAGACGAACGTCTTTAAGTTAAAGAAAGTCAGGTGAGAAGGCTAAGGGAAAAAATTAGCAGTTTCTGAATATAGGCCGAGGCCAAAGGTCTAGGCAAATGCAAAAAGTGTTTCTCACAGACGCAAGAAAAATGTTATAGGCCAAGGCCAAAGGTCTAGGCAAAGGCAAAAAGGTTTTTCTCACAGATGCGAGAAAAATGTAGCTTTGTCTAATATTTAATTGTGATTGTTTTTTGGATGGGGTGCAATATTCTTAAATGTACATTGAAGTAAGATATAAAATAAGTTAATTAAATTTTTATCAACAACACATGTGGGGCAAGATGTGATGACATAATATACTTGAATAGCGCCAGCATGTGCGTTAACAGCACATGTGTCATGAGCTAATATATGTGCACTAATCCTTTCAATCCCATTTTTGTTTTAAGTTGGTCATTGCATCATCAGAGAGCTTGTATTGAATCACACGAATAGTCAAATCATGCTGTCTAAACCCGAACCATTTGGCCTAAATTATTTGATGTTTCACCCCTTTTTTTAGAAACAATACAATGTATTGTCCATTTTTCTAACCTATTTGTTTTTTTTATTTGTTCAAACAGTACAGTTGTATAGCTTACTTATGGAACGATAAATCATAAAACTTATATTTCTCAGGGGAAAAAGAGTGGAAATTGTATCAAATAGGTGCAGGAAAGTGCCTACCAAGTACACACCTTCTAAATAGATCTAAATTTGACAGTATTTTTTTGTGTCCTGCTAAAGAAAATTAATTAAGACATATATAATGATTTAAATTTTATTTTGCACAGATTTTATAATGTTGTGGGTTATGTCACACTGATGTGCATTAAATATGCTTGTAATTGCCCCTAATCCCTTACACATGTGCTAGTTAATTGTTGCATATACACACATGTGAATAACATGCGAGATATTTCAATGCAAATAGCTCCACTCGTGGCAATTAATTAAACACGCACCATGCAGGAGATCTGCGCATTGGTGCGTCCATCATAATAAACACGGGTGCGTGGTATGACATAAGTTGCATATACACGAATTGCGCGTGCGAGCAATACAACATTCACGCATGCGTGTATATGTCAGAAAGTACATATTACAGATAATAATGTGCGTGTATATGCAAGCTATGGCAGTTGTGTACATGCTAAATATGACAAAATATATAGCTCCAATTTTGATGTATGTGGTCATACATGCAGGTCTCATACATGATAGAATGAATGCCCCTTAAGTAATAGCACACTGGATATTTTACAACATGGTAGGAACCTGTTCCCCACACTCTCCCCAACTCTTGGGCATAATTTTGACTGTGGAGGTGTGAGCTTTAGTGCGGGGGCAGCTTTAAAACAACAATCTGACAGAGGATGAATGAAACTTACTTTTCAGGTCAAATTATATCATGTTCAAAATTTTTAAAGTTGTTTTATTATTACTTCAGGGGATTTTACTCTAATTCATTATAACTTGTTATCTTGAAAAATTTGATAATCCTGGTTTTTGTCTGATTTCAGCGGCATTTTTCCCAGAATTCCGGCTGGAAGGTGAGACTGCCTATTTCAAATCCACCTGCAATTCTCTGGTGGCAGTGTCAGTTGGGCAAGAAAAGAATAGCTTCTTACAGTAAGGATTTTTACAAAAATAATTAATTGACACTAAAAAACTTACAGACCGGCTCTTATTTTGAGTAATCGTCATGTCTGATTAGCTGAAAGGCCACTGCAATGCTTTTGAATCAGTTATATATTCTGATTCCGTGGATCAACCACTTTCGTAGTTTGGTATACACTTCATTATTAAAAGAAAAATGAAAAACTATCCATGGGATCAAACCATAGATCAAAGAAACAAAAGCTAAATGAAAAAACTAAAAAGAATTGTTGTTTTAACAATTTTTTAGTTCCTCAAGTCCACATTTTCACTAAGTTGTATTTATTGTTTCAGAATACTGAAAAGGACAAGACATAACAATAACTTATGTGACAGAGGATGCAACGCTGTGGTAAAATGTGGAAGTATTCCGTAATGTTTATCACAAGGCCACACTGGTCTTTATCCAGACGATTTATTGTACACAAATAAATAAATTTCTCAGACAAAAATTGTATTTTGTAGTTGCTTAAACCCTGCTATCAAAGAGAAGAAATAGTAAGCGGGTTGGTTTTGGGCGATAATAGGCGTCCTTTGCTCTATCATGTCATAATCATAACTATCGGAAGTGACGTAATTGTCATTGTTGTTATTAATACATTATATATTGCACCGTCTGTCTAAATGACAGTGGCCAAAATCAGTTGCATTCATTTCATTGTTTCTAAAAAACAGATTAAATCCCATCAGGGCCTTGCTAGGTTCACTATGTCATCAAAAATACCGTTGTTTTTACATTGCATAGTCCATTGAGATGAAAACGAGGTAAAAAGTAACGTCATGAGCATCATTAGCGTCCTCGCTTCGTGATACATTTTATTTAACAGCTCATTCAAAATTTAGTCTGATTTTCAAAATTCCAAGTTTATTACATAAAAAAATGTGTAGGTGTTTCGCTTTTTGCATGAATTGAAACAATTCTGACCTCAATTGTTCATAAAATGACTGTGAAATCGACCCTCTCCATTACGTTGCTATGCATAATTAACTAAAATGTAAACAAAGTTGATCTAATAAATTCCGGCAATAATTTATAATTTGGTACAATTTAGACAGTTTGGGTTAACAAATTCATCAATAAGAAGCATGTATTTTCATTTGGATAGATTTTTTGATGGTACTAAAATCGACAGACAGTGCACTTTTAAATAGGTTTGCATCATAACTATGGGACTTGTCATGCTGTGAATCACCAACCCTGAACTGGCTGACATTGGTTAAGGAGAGTCTTTTCACTTAGCAGGCCTGAATCCAGCTGGACACAAGTCTTTCATCCCTTCTTATTACTCGTTTTGCTTTCCAGACATAGTAGGTCATAACTAGCTGATTCGAGAAATATAACTTTCTCAGGGAAATAAAATATATAATAAATACCACAAACACATATGTACTACTGCTTGGATGCACTTTGCTTCAGCCAATCAGAGTCAAGGGCGGAAACTTTTTCAGCCAATATAAATTGCTGCATTCTGTCATAGTCACCTGGTGGAAATACAGAGAACCTTGCGTGAAAATCCATTATTACAGTGAGGCCTATATGTGTATATTCTCTGTGCCCTGCTATTACAACTATACTGCAGTGATCGTACATCCTGTAATTTCTAATGACTGCGACATGTATGTCATGTCTGACATCTACTTATCAATAAAATTATATATATATATATATATGTAGTATTTACCAAGTGTTACCCATACTGACAATCAGTTAAACTTGAAATCATTTTTTATTCTTTAAATAATGTTTCACACTATAATCAATGTAATAAATTTAAGCAGGAACATAGACTTTTTGAAATCTGGTTTCTTCGATGAAAAATGATTTGGTGATGCATAAATACTTAATTGGCATTATTATGTCAAACATGACATATTTGTCACCTACATAAATGCATTCAAATTCAGAAATTTTCGCAAAACATGAATAATTTAAAAATCTCATGAAAAACAAATTTAGCATTGGTTCCATCCATGAAGTGAAAATGATTTACATAGATCAGTGTAGTTAACATCGTATCATCAATTATATGTGCTATATCACATTGTTTTATACATGTAAGTAGATGCATGTAAGTGGATATATCACAAGGTTCAACAAAAATCAAATAGGCATATACATTATACAATACATATTTATGTACAAACACATTATGTCTGTAGTTTATATCAAGTCGTTCTGGAAGATTCGTTTTGAGCTGTTAGGTCCCTTTTGCAATGATTTGAAGATTCGGGATATGATTGTGCCACCCTGGAAGTGGTTGCAAACTCGAGTGCTTAAAATAAATATACCTTGGACTTACAGCAGCTCAGGCTCATTAGAAGTCATTACTCCTGTAAATTTTCCTATGTATGTAATGTGTCAAAGTTATCAGTTTATTTCCTGGCTATTTCATTCAAGTTCTGTCTAAATGATGAATTGGTGGAACACGTTAAAAGATTTTGATTCTGTGATGCAATTCACAGCATACAGCTGTGGCCAAAAGTTTTAGGACAACTTAAAACGCCTTAGTTTTGGTCAAATGCTTAATGGCACTTTTCTTGAATTATTTTCTTTAGGAATAATATTTACTGTCCTGAAAACAGATTTGCACAACAATCATGGCAATGTATAAATCAAGTTAAGGACGGTTGGTCAGATAGTAGAGTCCATAGAGTCCGTGACCATTTTCTCCGACCCAAGGTTTCAGTGCTGAAATTTTTAGTTTAGGTCAATACAAATCATTTAGATAGGGTACATTTTGAAAATTTTCTGGCTAACTCCCCCAGAGGGCCAAATCCAAAATAGCTGCTCAATTTCTACTTATACTTGCAGTAAAGATATAGGTTTTTGCATCAAAATATAGCTTTTTGAGGTCAAGGAATTCAATGGACATCATTTCAAGTTTGCATATTTGACACCAGGGGGCTATATCCAACATGGATGTGTTATTCAGCTATTTTCTTGTCGCTCGTATACTTCCATTCGCCCCTCCTATGTACGTATTCTATTGAGAACCCATGAAAATTCTGCAATAGAATGTCTTTTGGTGAATTTTAATCAATATTGATAAATAATTCCAACTTACATGTCCTTATGATAACCTTAAGTAGTGTCTACAACAGGCAAATTATAGTCGCCATTGCCAGAAATGGTGCCTTAATTTTCCTTTATCTCAGGAATTAAGCATGACATTGAGGAACTTCAGGTGGCTGAACCTATTTTTTTATGGTTAAGGAAGTGAATTAAGGAACTTCCAGTATGTTTCAATTAACACTATTAGCCTGAATTGGAGATAATTAGAAATGATTGCATTAGATTACAAAACAATTGGCTTTCTGTTGACTATTGGCAGGTTTCATTAATGTTGTTCATTTGAAATCTATGCATCCAACAATATTTGCAGTATTTCATATTAACACAAGACATTTTCATAGGGAAAAAATGTTTTGTGTAAATTACTAATTACCTAAAGGGTGAATCTCACATAGCCATAGGGTGACGGAAGTTCCATAGTTTTTGGCTGCCATTTTGGACCTAATAATGAAGTGTATACCAAACTACGAAAGTGGTTGATTCACGGAATCAGAATATATAACTGATTCAAAAGCATTGCAGTGGCCTTTCAGCTAATCAGACATGACGATTACTCAAAATAAGAGCCGGTCTGTAAGTTTTTTAGTGTCAATTAATTATTTTTGTAAAAATCCTTACTGTAAGAAGCTATTCTTTTCTTGCCCAACTGACACTGCCACCAGAGAATTGCAGGTGGATTTGAAATAGGCAGTCTCACCTTCCAGCCGGAATTCTGGGAAAAATGCCGCTGAAATCAGACAAAAACCAGGATTATCAAATTTTTCAAGATAACAAGTTATAATGAATTAGAGTAAAATCCCCTGAAGTAATAATAAAACAACTTTAAAAATTTTGAACATGATATAATTTGACCTGAAAAGTAAGTTTCATTCATCCTCTGTCAGATTGTTGTTTTAAAGCTGCCCCCGCACTAAAGCTCACACCTCCACAGTCAAAATTATGCCCAAGAGTTGGGGAGAGTGTGGGGAACAGGTTCCTACCATGTTGTAAAATATCCAGTGTGCTATTACTTAAGGGGCATTCATTCTATCATGTATGAGACCTGCATGTATGACCACATACATCAAAATTGGAGCTATATATTTTGTCATATTTAGCATGTACACAACTGCCATAGCTTGCATATACACGCACATTATTATCTGTAATATGTACTTTCTGACATATACACGCATGCGTGAATGTTGTATTGCTCGCACGCGCAATTCGTGTATATGCAACTTATGTCATACCACGCACCCGTGTTTATTATGATGGACGCACCAATGCGCAGATCTCCTGCATGGTGCGTGTTTAATTAATTGCCACGAGTGGAGCTATTTGCATTGAAATATCTCGCATGTTATTCACATGTGTGTATATGCAACAATTAACTAGCACATGTGTAAGGGATTAGGGGCAATTACAAGCATATTTAATGCACATCAGTGTGACATAACCCACAACATTATAAAATCTGTGCAAAATAAAATTTAAATCATTATATATGTCTTAATTAATTTTCTTTAGCAGGACACAAAAAAATACTGTCAAATTTAGATCTATTTAGAAGGTGTGTACTTGGTAGGCACTTTCCTGCACCTATTTGATACAATTTCCACTCTTTTTCCCCTGAGAAATATAAGTTTTATGATTTATCGTTCCATAAGTAAGCTATACAACTGTACTGTTTGAACAAATAAAAAAAACAAATAGGTTAGAAAAATGGACAATACATTGTATTGTTTCTAAAAAAAGGGGTGAAACATCAAATAATTTAGGCCAAATGGTTCGGGTTTAGACAGCATGATTTGACTATTCGTGTGATTCAATACAAGCTCTCTGATGATGCAATGACCAACTTAAAACAAAAATGGGATTGAAAGGATTAGTGCACATATATTAGCTCATGACACATGTGCTGTTAACGCACATGCTGGCGCTATTCAAGTATATTATGTCATCACATCTTGCCCCACATGTGTTGTTGATAAAAATTTAATTAACTTATTTTATATCTTACTTCAATGTACATTTAAGAATATTGCACCCCATCCAAAAAACAATCACAATTAAATATTAGGCAAAGCTACATTTTTCTCGCATCTGTGAGAAAAACCTTTTTGCCTTTGCCTAGACCTTTGGCCTTGGCCTATAACATTTTTCTTGCGTCTGTGAGAAACACTTTTTGCATTTGCCTAGACCTTTGGCCTCGGCCTATATTCAGAAACTGCTAATTTTTTCCCTTAGCCTTCTCACCTGACTTTCTTTAACTTAAAGACGTTCGTCTTTAACTCACCTGAAGATGTTAAAGGAGTGCTAAAATTCAACTGGCAATTACTTGGCTTCTATACATGATAGAACAATGCGGTTTTTTTCTGATTAGTTCATTTGCAATATTCTTATCATCTATATTGATTAAAACAAAAAAATACAGGAATAAAATTAGATAATTTGCTTATGATGATTGAGTCTTTTTGCAATGAATTTAGTTATAATGCACACATGCAGGGCATCTTGAAAGAGTATTTGCTCTGCCCAATGCAGTGAATCGTTATCCATATAGGGGGCCTACACGAATGCGTGGATGTGCATAAACTGCCAGTACATTATTTCAATGAATAAATTTACTCTCATGAATGTGTCATATATTACATAGCTGTAAAAACGAGCATGCGTGTAAGTGTGCTTTGATGCACCGGCAAAAACTCGCAGATTCGTGTATGAGTGAAATCATACACCAGGCAAAAAAATTACAGGTGGTATATCACTCACACTAACGAATGTGCGTACTTATACGTACACGGGTGCCAGTTATGTTACATACACGAGTGTTAGGGAGTGCACATACCCGAATTTTGTGCGAGTAAAAACATATCCACGAGCGAGAAATTGCATATTCACGAACGTGCGTGGATTGCAAAAACGAGCAAAATATATATATGCAAAATTGGCTATACGTGCTCACAATTATACGTGAGGCAGTCGTAGATTGCTCGACAGACGTCCCAAAAATGCTCACCGGACGTCTGTAAAATGCTCACCAAACGTCCATAGCCAAGCATCCGTGAGGCATCCATGGGGCATCCGTGAGGCACTCGTAGATCGCTCGTAGATAGCACATAGAATGCTTGCAGATTGCTCGTAGATGATCCGTGCGAGTATATATGGATAGACAGTGGCTACGTGTGGCTACGTATGGCTACGTATGGCTACGTATGGTCACGTATGGTCACGTACATACGTAGAATGCACATAGAACGTACGTAGGATGCTTGCTGACTGACCCCCAAGAGCAAGTTAAGTAATTAATGTAAACGATTCACTCTTAGAACGTGTTTAAAAATGTTTGCCCTTTCTATGGATGTCTGTGAGTGGTCAAGCGCAACTAGGATAGTAAAAACAATTTATCTGTCGTCATACTTAGGTCTTATCCGTGATAGTGTAAACGCCCCTTGAGACTCCATAATTGTATGACTCAAGAAGAAGTCAAAGTTGTTGATAAGTATATATATATATATATACATATACATATATATATATATATATACTTGGTTGTGCATATAGACAGTCAACTAAAGTCCATGTAAGTAACCACCTGTATAAAAAGGCAATACAAAGATTCCACTGCTTGCGAATACTAGGTAACATCAAAGTTAATTGCAGGATACTTACTCTGTTCTATAGAAGTTTCATTGAATATAGACAAATTCAAACTGTGCCAAATCACTAAGAAGTCATTTAAACTAGGTGCAAATGTTATAACAAGAAATTGAATAATAATGGCCATTCTCTTTATTAACACTGTTTTTTTTACCTGGGTACAAAGTACCACTAATTCAAACTGTCATGGGACCGACAACCAGCTTCACTTGATATTATAAAGAGCTACATCGAATTAACACTATCTCACCCTGACCCACTTTCATTTTGTCTCACTCTTCTCATGCTTATTTCAATATGAACTTGCAACCTCCTGAGGTCCACCTGATTATCATATATTTATAAATGTGTAATCCCGAATTTGTGCGACTATGCACACCATCATTTGGGTCTGGATTGTGTCATGGCCTTCCTCATTCTTTCTATCTTCTCAGGTTCTAAAGCAATTCTTATTCACTCTCTATTCCTCTATTTTACCCCTACTTTCCCCTGAAGCGAGCACATGCTAGCTACCAATATGGCCGCCATCACTTCAGAGAGAAGCTGAATGGATGCAAGTCATGTGGCACTATAGCAACTGTGCCTGTGGGTCACATAACCCCTCTAACAAGTATGCTCCTTATGCACATATTAACACCATTGTTACCAGGGTCCTTGAATGAAATTCAGAACAAGGCTTAATGGCAGGTCACAGGACAGGTCACATGACCTTACAGAGCAAGTGACCTTTCTTAACTGTGGCTGAACAGGTAGACAAAATGCAAGAGTAGTGGCATAATTTCGATAAAAGATACTTAAAATAGGATGAACATTTGAAATTAATAGCACAACATTTAAAACATTATACAATACAGGCCATGGTTTGTTCTAAATGTTGTGCCTCGGTTGAGGGAGGGGGGGTTGAAGAATTCAAGCACATATATTGTAGTGGGTTTTGGAACAAAAGACCAATAACCAAGGTTTTGCATACTATTAGATTATGCCGATTATCTCCAAATACTATGGATTGCAATTGAAACCTATAAATATGTGGGTGAAAAAATTATTGACATAGTAAAAAAAAAACATAAGTGAAATTTCAAACACCTTTTTTAAATATTGCAAGTAATAGGAAATTCTGATGGTAGTGGATTGTTTGCCTAAATCCCTAAAGGGCAGTGATATAAACTTCACTGGGTTGACATTCGGGGGTTTGTCTGGCTCTTCGATATGTCAGTACAAAACAGCTGCAATTCATGTACTGTTTTCCTTTTCTTTTATTATTGCTAATTCATTTTCAAACAAATAAGATATATGTCACACTTGAGTATGCAATTGTGTAATTATTAACAAAAGAGCAAAATAATTAACACACGTATGACTGTGCTAAACTTAGTAATTGGTTTTGCTGTGCAATAATATCAGTAAATAGCCTATCAGCAAATCATAAACTAAGATATTTGGCAAAAAAAAGAATTCAGCAAAACCCAGTGTTGGGATTGAACCCATGAAGTTGCAAACCAGCACTCTACCTACTTGGCCACAGAGGAGATTGTAGATTTGCCTCTTTGTGAAACATCTGCTGACTTCTTCACCACCTAGCTTTTCCTATTGGAGTGGCATTTTTTAAATTTTACAAGTTATATTTAAGTTGTACTAGTTAGCTTAATTAGTTTATCACTT
Organism: Alitta virens; assembly: GCA_932294295.1. Lineage (NCBI taxonomy): Eukaryota > Metazoa > Annelida > Polychaeta > Phyllodocida > Nereididae > Alitta > Alitta virens. Next base: position 40,131,288 of record OW028576.1, read on the forward strand.
ATTAAAATTTTTTCAAAAAGACATTGAAACATGCCCATGCACCAATAGGTAAAATACTTTCTATTTTCAAAGTGTAGCTGGTATATTGCTCACATCCAGTTTAAAATATACAAGTTATTTATTTCAATACATAATCATACTGAACAAGTTACACACTTTCCTGTGATAATTTATTTAATTTCAATATTAACTTAAATGTGGGTAGAGGTATATTAATAAAATTCATCATTTGTTTTTTGGTGTTTTTTTTTTAAAGAAAAACAGTTACACACACTGATTTCATGCATTGTTACTGGATAACCCAGTAGCAAAATATATAAATTAAGTCTCAATCACTATCATGTATCCATAAATGAGTGGCTTCCCTGCTTCAGACAGGTTAACATGCAATAATTAAACACAGACTGGGCCCCTCCCTCCTTGGACCCCTCTCCACTCTTCAGTCAACACTGGTATGCTACAAAGTGGACATGCTACAATTGTGATTGATAACATCATATATGCTTTGCAAAGATATATATATTAAATTATTAATGTCATAATTCACATGTCACATTAATAAAGATGTCTTATTCTTATTATAATTACTAAATTAATTTAATTTTTTTAGGTTATTCATATTTAAAATTCCAGCTACAACTAATTAAAATTGTTATATTTTTCAAGACTTTTGGTTCTTAAATTTGTATAAAGTATGCAAATTAATATAGATAGATAGATAGATAGATGGATAGATAGATAGATAGATAGATAGATAGATATTGGAAATGAAGACAATTATATGCAATCTGAAAAAAAAGGGTAACTTACCTACATTATATAATGTAGGTAAGTTACCGTTTTTTTTTCAGATATATAACAATTTTAATTATTATGTAACTTTTTTTCTTTATTTTCTTAGCGTTTTGAAGTAACACAATTTATTATTCATGTAATTGTCATATTATTGTCATGATTTTTGAACTGAATCTTTTATTCCTGTCAAGTCTCTAATAATATCATATTTGAATAGTGAGCATAATTTTAACTATTGCTCGAGATATGATTCCTTTTTTTTTTTACTTTTTTACAAAAGTTAATTACAACACTTTCCCCATATAAACGCCCCCCCCCCCCCCCTCAGAATTGCGATCTTCAATTTGGTGATGTTCACCATTGTGCTGGAGAACCTACTCTTTGACTAATATCTAGCTTAATATTTAGTCTATTTTCAAACTGAAAATACAAATTTAAGCTTATTAGCTGTGCTGCACAATGGGATGAATAATTTTGGTGTAAGCAGCCTGTCTTTCACATAATTTCAATTAAACTTTTTGAATCTATGACACATATCATAACGTTTGCCTCGCCATTTGCCTTGACTTTTGACCCTGAATTACCCTTAAGGTCAAATTTCATGCTTCTTTTTAAACAACTTTTCAAAGCCTAACTTTAGCTATATTGCTAAAAAATGCAGAATCAATGTTAAGGGTGACATGATTTTTTGAGACAAAATGTTACGAAAAAACTAAAATTGAGAAAATTACCACTTATTTGCATATGACCTTGAAATTTGACCTTGAAATTTGACTCTGAGGGCAAATTTGACATAATAGTTACAAAGCACACTAAACCGAGACTGCATAACATTTGTTTCAATCAACCACGCTAGGAATTTTCAAAACTAAATCACCTGTGACCTTGACCTTTGAACCAAGTTCAATCATATTACATAACAATATTCATATGCCAAAGAATCATATAGAACCTTAATTTAGTTAAAACTAATCGACTCCAGTATGAGTTATAACATTTTATCTTTTGACCTGATATAAATAAATGTTTGTGACAGTTACAGTTTTGAAATCTTGGGCTTCAAATGGGTTATTATCAAATGGGGGGTATTTAGCCCTTTACCCCATTGCAACTTTTCATTCATGATGCAGAGTGGTAGCTTTTTTAGTCACTGAAAAACATGCCATATCCACTTTCTTGCATCTTCATTAATCCGCAAAAAAAATTGACTTATCACAATTTACACCTTTACAGAGCTCTATGACCTTGAAAAGTAGTTCAAGGTCACTAATACCAGGTCAACTTCGAGTGTCTTACCCCAAGGTACATTCTCCAGAAGTGGCCCTGATCGAACAACTTCATCGAAATTTGGAACACATATAATTTGTAATACTAGAAATGTTTATTTCTCTCCATTCGTTACATATACCACAACTGTGTTCATATCAGTCAATCTACATCACTGACCCAGAATTTCATCCATTAGTTTTAGTTCCTGAATTAACTGACAATGATACAGTGTTACAGATATGTAAAATGGAAATGATATATATATATGTATACAATGTAACACATTTCACTGGGGGTTAATTCAGGAACTAAAACTAGCAGACGAAATTGATTCACAGTTGTGGTATAAGTAACGAATGAAGAGAAACATTTCTAGTGTAACAAAGTATATGCAAATGCAACAAACTCGGAACTAATAACATTTTAGATACGATAAAAACATAATAAAAACCACACATAGAAATAGTTGTACATAGACATTTCAAAACCTTTTAAACATCTAAAACCTCAAACATTCAAAATTGTACAATTAAGACAAATACCACAATGACATTCAATTCTGTCCCATTTGGCAATAATATTTTGAAATTAATTTAAATCATGACTAGCTTTAATACAATTAGGCAATGCATACCAAATTTAAGCACCTTGATACTTTACAGAGTGGAAGCTATATTTTACAGTGCTTAATTGCCTATGTCAATATCTCGATGCGACTTGGATTCAAGTTTAGTTTTCTTATAAGTTATACTACCATTCAAAAACTTGGAAACGCCAGGCAGTTATCATGTTTTTGAGCATTACATAGGTTTTTATTCAGTAACATAGCATGGAAAACGAGTACAAACTCAATGATATCTAGCTGAGACAACAACAAAGTCAGTTGTATGAGTATCTAACATTTCAGCTGCAGTAAACTTCATTAACCATAAAAACATGTCATGCTTAATTCCTGAGATAAAGGAAAATTAAGATACCATTTCTGGCAATGGCGACTATAACTTGCCTTTTGTAGACACTACCCAAGTTTATCATAAGGACAGCTAAGTTGGAATTTTTCATCAATATTGATTAAAATTCACCAAAAGACCTTCTGTTGCAGAATTTTCATTGATTCTCAATAGAATACATAGGAGAGGCGAATGGACGTATACGAGCGACAGGAAAATAGGTAAATAACACATCCATGTTGGATATAGCCCCCTGGTGTCCAATATGCAAACTTGAAATGATGTCCATTGAATTCCTTGACCTCAAAATGCTATATTTTGATGCAAAAACCCATATCTTTACTGCAAGTATAAGTAGAGACAGAGCAAAAATAAGCTTTTTGACAGCCATTTTGGATTTGGCCCTCTGGAGTAGTTAGCCCGAAATTTTTTCAAAAAGTACCCGGGCTGAACGATTTTTGTATTGATCTAAACTAAATATTTCAGCACTGAAACCTTGGGTCGGAGAAAATGGTCATGGACTCTATGGACTCTACTATCTGACCAACCGTCCTCAACTTGATTTATACATTGCCATGATTGTTGTGCAAATGTGTTTTCAGGACAGTAAATATTATTCCTAAAGAAAATAATTCAAGAAAAGTGCCATTAAGCATTTGACCAAAACTAAGGCGTTTTAAGTTGTCCTAAAACTTTTGGCCACAGCTGTATGCTGTGAATTGCATGACAAAATCAGAATCTTTTAACGTGTTCCAGCAATTTATCATTTAGACAGAACTTGAATGAAATAGCCAGGAAATAAACTGATAACTTTGACACATTACATACATAGGAAAATTTACAGGAGTAATGACTTCTAATGAGCCTGAGCTGCTGTAAGTCCAAGGTATATTTATTTTAAGCACTCGAGTTTGCAACCACTTCCAGGGTGGCACAATCATATCCCGAATCTTCAAATCATTGCAAAAGGGACCGAACAGCTCAAAACGAATCTTCCAGAACGACTTGATATAACTACAAACATAATGTGTTTGTACATAAATATGTATTGTATAATGTATATGCCTATATGTGATTTTTGTTGAACCTTGTGATATATCCACTTACATGCATCTACTTGCATGTATAAAACAATGTGATATAGCACATATAATTGATGATACGATGTTAACTACACTGATCTATGTAAATCATTTTCACTTCATGGATGGAACCAATGCTAAATTTGTTTTTCATGAGATTTTTAAATTATTCATGTTTTGCGAAAATTTCTGAATTTGAATGCATTTATGTAGGTGACAAATATGTCATGTTTGACATAATAATGCCAATTAAGTATTTATGCATCACCAAATCATTTTTCATCGAAGAAACCAGATTTCAAAAAGTCTTTGTTCCTGCTTAAATTTATAACATTGATTATAGTGTGAAACATTATTTAAAGAATAAAAAATGATTTCAAGTTTAACTGATTGTCAGTATGGGTAACACTTGGTAAATACTACATATATATATATATATATAATTTTATTGATAAGTAGATGTCAGACATGACATACATGTCGCAGTCATTAGAAATTACAGGATGTACGATCACTGCAGTATAGTTGTAATAGCAGGGCACAGAGAATATACACATATAGGCCTCACTGTAATAATGGATTTTCACGCAAGGTTCTCTGTATTTCCACCAGGTGACTACGACAGAATGCAGCAATTTATATTGGCTGAAAAAGTTTCCGCCCTTGACTCTGATTGGCTGAAGCAAAGTGCATCCAAGCAGTAGTACATATGTGTTGGTGCAATTTAATATATATTTTATTTCCCTGAGAAAGTTATATTTATCGAATCAGCTAGTTATGACCTACTATGTCTGGAAAGCAAAACGAGTAATAAGAAGGGATGAAAGACTTGTGTCCAGCTGGATTCAGGGCTGCTAAGTGAAAAGACTCTCCTTAACCAATGTCAGCCAGTTCAGGGTTGGTGATTCACAGCATGACAAGTCCCATAGTTATGATGCAAACCTATTTAAAAGTGCACTGTCTGTCGATTTTTGTACCATCAAAAAATCTATCCAAATGAAAATACATGCTTCTTATTGATGAATTCGTTAACCCAAACTGTCTAAATTGTACCAAATTATAAATTATTGCCGGAATTTATTAGATCGACTTTGTTTACATTTTAGTTAATTATGCATAGCAACGTAATGGAGAGGGTCGATTTCACAGTCATTTTATGAACAATTGAGGTCAGAATTGTTTCAATTCATGCGAAACACCTACACATTTTTTTATGTAATAAACTTGGAATTTTGAAAATCAGACTAAAATTGAATGAGCTGTTAAATAAAATGTATCACGAAGCGAGGACGCTAATGATGCTCATGACGTTAATTTTTACCTCGTTTTCATCTCAATGGACTATGCAATGTAAACACAATGGTATTTTTGATGACATAGTGAACCTAGCAAGGCCCTGATGGGATTTAATCTGTTTTATAAAAGCAATGAAATGAATGCAACTGATTTTGGCCACTGTCATTTAGACAGACAGTGCAATATATGATGTATTAATAACAACAATCACAATTACGTCACTTCCGATAGTTATGATTATGACATGATAGAGCAAAGGACGCCTATTATTGCCCAAAACCAACCCGCTTACTATTTCTTCTCTTTGATAGCAGGGTTTAAGCAACTACAAAACACAGTTTTTGTCTGAGAAATTTATTTATTTGTGTACAATAAATCGTCTGGATAAAGACCAGTGTGGCCTTGTGATAAACATTATGTAGTACTTCCACATTTTACCACAGCGTTGCATCCTCTCTCACATAAGTTATTGTTAGGTCCTGTCCTTTTCAGTATTCTGAAACAATAAATACAATTTAGTAAAAACGTGGACTTGAGGAACTAAAAAATTGTTAAAACAACAATTCTTTTTAGTTTTTTCATTTAGCTTTTTGTTTCTTTGATCTATGGTTTGATCCCATGGATAGTTTTTCATTTTTCTTTTAATAATGAAGTGTATACCAAACTACGAAAGTGGTTGATCCATGGAATCAGAATATATAACTGCTTCAAAAGCATTGCAGTGGCCTTTCAGCTAATCAGACATGGCGATTACTCAAAATGAGAGCCGGTCTGTAAGTTTTTTAGTGTCAATTAATTATTTTTGTAAAAATCCTTACTGTAAGAAGCTATTCTTTTCTTGCTCAACTGACACTCCCACCAGAGAATTGCAGGTGGAGTTGAAATAAGCAGTCTCATCTTCCAGCTGGAGTCCTTGGAAAAATGCCGCTGAAATCAGACAAAAACCAGGATTATCAAATTTTTCAAGATAACAAGTTATAATGAATTAGAGTAAAATCCCCTGAAGTAATAATAAAACAACTTTAAAAATTTTGAACATGATATAATTTGACCTGAAAAGTAAGTTTCATTCATCCTCTGTCAGATTGTTGTTTTAAAGCTGCCCCCGCACTAAAGCTCAAACCTCCACAGTCAAAATTATGCCCAAGAGTTGGGGAGAGTGTGGGGAACAGGTTCCTACCATGTTGTAAAATATCCAGTGTGCTATTACTTAAGGGGCATTCATTCTATCATGTATGAGACCTGCACGTATGACCACATACATCAAAATTGGCTATACGTGCTCACGATTATAAGTGAGGCAGTCATAGATTGCTCGACGGACGTCCCAAAAATGCTCACCGGACGTCTGTAAAATGCTCACCAAACGTCCATAGCCAAGCATCCGTGAGGCATCCATGGGGCATCCGTGGGGCACTCGTAGATCGCTTGTAGATAGCACATAGAACGCTTGTAGATTGCTCGTAGATGATCCGTGCGAGTATATATGGATAGACAGTGGCTACGTGTGGCTACGTATGGCTACGTATGGTCACGTATGGTCACGTACATACGTAGAATGCACATAGAACGTACGTAGGATGCTCGCTGGCCGACCCCCAAGAGCAAGTTAAGTAATTAATGTAAACGATTCACTCTTAGAACGTGTTTAAAAATTTTTGCCCTCTCTATGGATGTCTGTGAGTGGTCAAGCGCAACTAGGATAGTAAAAACAATTTATCTGTCGTCATACTTAGGTCTTATCCGTGATAGTGTAAACACCCCTTGAGACTCCATAATTGTATGACTCAAGAAGAAGTCAAAGTTGTTGATAAGTATATATATATATATACATATACATATATATATATATATACTTGGTTGTGCATATAGACAGTCAACTAAAGTCCATGTAAGTAACCACCTGTATAAAAAGGCAATACAAAGATTCCACTGCTTACAAATACTAGGTAACATCAAAGTTAATTGCAGGATACTTACTCTGTTCTATAGAAGTTTCATTGAATATAGACAAATTCAAACTGTGCCAAATCACTAAGAAGTCATTTAAACTAGGTGCAAATGTTATAACAAGAAATTGAATAATAATGGCCATTCTCTTTATTAACACTGTTTTTTTTACCTGGGTACAAAGTACCACTAATTCAAACTGTCATGGGACCGACAACCAGCTTCACTTGATATTATAAAGAGCTACATCGAATTAACACTATCTCACCCTGACCCACTTTCATTTTGTCTCACTCTTCTCATGCTTATTTCAATATGAACTTGCAACCTCCTGAGGTCCACCTGATTATCATATATTTATAAATGTGTAATCCCGAATTTGTGCGACTATGCACACCATCATTTGGGTCTGGATTGTGTCATGGCCTTCCTCATTCTTTCTATCTTCTCAGTTTCTAAAGCAATTCTTATTCACTCTCTATTCCTCTATTTTACCCCTACTTTCCCCCGAAGCGAGCACATGCTAGCTACCAATATGGCCGCCATCACTTCAGAGAGAAGCTGAATGGATGCAAGTCATGTGGCACTATAGCAACTGTGCCTGTGGGTCACATAACCCCTCCAACAAGTATGCTCCTTATGCACATATTAACACCATTGTTACCAGGGTCCTTGAATGAAATTCAGAACAAGGCTTAATGGCAGGTCACAGGACAGGTCACATGACCTTACAGAGCAAGTGACCTTTCTTAACTATGGCTGAACAGGTAGACAAAATGCAAGAGTAGTGGCATAATTTCGATAATAGATACTTAAAATAGGATGAACATTTGAAATTAATAGCACAACATTTAAAACATTATACAATACAGGCCATGTTCTAAATGTTGTGCCTCGGTGGAGGGAGGGGGGGGGGGGTTGAAGAATTCAAGCGCATATATTGTAGTGGGTTTTGGAACAAAAGACCAATAACCAAGGTTTTGCATACTATTAGATTATGCCGATTATCTCCAAATACTATGGATTACAATTGAAACCTATAAATATGTGGGTGAAAAAATTATTGACATAGTAAAAAAAAAACATAAGTGAAATTTCAAACACCTTTTTTAAATATTGCAAGTAATAGGAAATTCTGATGGTATGCATTTTTTAAAGAAAAACAGTTACACACACTGATTTCATGCATTGTTACTGGATAACCCAGTAGCAAAATATATAAATTAAGTCTCAATCACTATCATGTATCCATAAATGAGTGGCTTCCCTGCTTCAGACAGGTTAACATGCAATAATTAAACACAGACTGGGCCCCTCCCTCCTTGGACCCCTCTCCACTCTTCAGTCAACACTGGTATGCTACAAAGTGGACATGCTACAATTGTAATTGATAACATCATATATGCTTTGCAAAGATATATATATTAAATTATTAATGTCATAATTCACATGTCACATTAATAAAGATTTCTTATTCTTATTATATTTACTAAATTAATTTAATTATTTTAGGTAAGTTACCCTTTTTTTTCAGATATATAACAATTTTAATTAGTTGTAGCTGGACTTTTAAATATGAATAACCTAAAATAATTAAATTAATTTAGTAAATATAATAAGAATAAGAAATCTTTATTAATGTGACATGTGAATTATGACATTAATAATTTAATATATATATCTTTGCAAAGCATATATGATGTTGTCAATTACAATTGTTCATATCTAATGTATAGCTTTGGATATTCTTGAATTGGATAGAAACTATACAAGAACAATAAACTGCATTAGACTGTGCAATGGTATCACATTACAGGTGCACCTTGCATAACCCCCTCAATTAGACCCAGATATCTTGAAATTAACTGAAGCAGAACACTCATTAGCATATATTATAGCATGATAATTGCTAACTAGAGGGGTTAAACATATACGGTTCTAAATTATGATTTAAATATTATTATGAATAATGCAGATATAGTTTATTGTATGACATTCTACATCATTACATAATCTTTGATAACTAATTATTTAGGCTATTTATGTCTGATTGGTGTCATGGTCGAGTCTTGCATCATTTCATTAAAAACCCATATGTCATCATGAGCTGACACTCTCCGCAAAGATTAATGATTCATAATTACAAATTTTTAATTTCTTTGATGAGATCATGCAGTTTAATCAGCAGAAAACTTTGAGCCATGGCTTTGTGCTGCCACCTGGTAATAATTTAGTTAAATATGTCATGGTTTCGTGTGATAAGCTGTCATTTCTACCAATGAGTGTTTAAAATACTGAGTTTCAATGCTGATAAATCTATTTTTAAATAATATAAATATGAGTTTTCAAATAAAATCAATGTCAGCTTATGTGCTGTAACTTAACAATTATCCTCTTTGATATATGATTGTTAGATTTGACAAATTCCTTTGTGTGATTGGATTACAGTTTTGATCAGTGGAAATCATGGCATTGTGCTGCTACCTGGTGATAATTGATTTAAATATGTCATGGTTTCATTTCCGGCAAAATATAAATTTTGTGAACATCAAATGATATATTATATTGTTTCTCCATTACTTTTACATGCATTTTAGTAAGAATAATAATTCCAGGTAGAGTAAACACTGGTAAATGTTCCATTTATTTGTGCAAAGTTGAAAAGATCTGAGAAAGCCATATTAATTCACATTTTTTATCATTTGCAGGGTTTCATTTCAACATCAGTTGCCATGCCATCCAAATGCACATCCTGATCAAAGTTTCAAGGTAAATATGCAAACTGTCTACATAATTGTCATAATCATCGATCTGAAGGGCACTTACATGGTAACATATTTGTATAATTACAGGACATATCAATGCAAATTTATAATAGTTACAGAATGTATCCTGTACTGTATTTCAGAAAATTGCAAGGACAACTGACAGTTTAACTGCTTGGATCATCCGGATTGCAGAAATACCACATCATCAGTACTGCATTTCCGAAAATTGCAAGGGCAACAGAGACAAAGACTATTTGCTGGGTACATGAACTCTGTGTTGATCTCTCATGATTTGTACAGAAATATGACAATTAAGCCCTTACACCTGGGGAGAATGCATGGTTTTCAAAATGGGTAAACCCCCATAGTTATGCAGATAGGACTTTTTTGCAAATATGTGTAGATTGCATTAGTTTTCAAATAATACTGAGTGAGTCTTCGTCATACTCCCCACTCCGCTCAAGTACATATCACCGACCTATCTACAACGATCTCAACTAAGAGGTTTTTCAACCTGTGTTCAGTAAACTACATTATATTACATGTAATAAGCAAAATATAATTATAGTGATGCTTGTCGTAAAGATGTCTTCTTACATGTTATTAGAGAAGACTGTAGACATCAGACATGTGCCTGAGTATCTTTTAGTCAAATAGAACTAAAATGAAAAATTAACTTACGAATGCACGGTGTTGCCAATTCATCTTGATAAGTCCAGGTCATGGCGGTGTTCAGTGCACATTCGTGGTAGGAGCGAGTTCTGCTCGGTACCTCAAATCCTGTGCAAAAAAATAAATATAATATATAAACAGAACCTAATACTTAAGATAATTTGAGTGGACATATAGATGTAAAAGCGCAGCATCATTGGTTGTCAATGCTCCACTGGAAAATCCTTACCAAATGTCGCTAATTTATGATTATATATATATATATATATATATATGTATTATATGGAGAAACCAGTATGTCCTGTATGCTAGTATATTTGTTAATATATCATAGAATTTAGTCAAGCCACTATGCAATATTGTTTCAGATGTATTATATATCAAGGTGCTTTGATTTGGAATTCCTTACCTGTTGAACTAAAACAAGTAGATGAATTAGCTAAGTTCAAAGATTTATTAAGACATTGTAATTCCTTAGAAAGATGTAATTGTGGATCATGTATAATCTGTCAGCAAAATAATTTATGATCATTGTGTAGTTAAGTCATAATCTCATTCTAATCATCTGTATATATATCTTCTTTCATTGTTATTGTGATTTTTACCAGTCAGATAAAAGCTTTATAGCTTATGTTTTATTGTTTTGTCTTGCACCTCCGTCTATCAATAAAGTTTTATCTTATCTTATCTTATCTTTGAAGGAGTATACAAGCATTCTACTAAGGATAATATTATGACTGACATTATCAGCTGATTTATTAACACATCATGAATATAACATTAAAATATATTTCCACTGAGGCAGTAGTGTCCATAAATATGATTCTTTTGTTGCTTCTGATTTTATGTGACTTGTATAAAAAAAAACGAAGCATATGAACAAGAACAAAATGTGTAATAAAAAAAGAAGATAACATTAAGAAATGATTGATATTCAACGCTCACCTGGATTGCACTTTTTTGTACAATAAGTAGTTCCTGTTGAGTTTATTTGCAAACAAACCAATCCGCCATTTTCTGGGGCCTCCGGGAGTTGGCACAAACCTGTAAATTAAATCAAATTTGTAAATAGTGGAAACTGGGGCTTGTTGTCGAATTGTTATTTCTCCTCTCCAGACGGTTCTGCTATGACCTCTTCGGTTGGTCTTACTACTTTATAATCATCGAGTTGGTCTCCACCGATGGGACTTCAAAGTCTGCCCCTGGTATTCAGCTCGTCCCCCCCTTGTCGGGGGCCTGCATGGACCAGCGTCGAGAGCGGGGATTGCCAAATGAAAAACATGTTAATCAGGGAGAAATCTGCATATATACACACCATATAATTACAGTTAACTATCCTGACATTCAGACCTTGGCTAGCATCCTTTGCCATGTTGAATTGTAGATGGCACTATGATGTTCAACTATGTTTTGTATATCTAAAATTCAAGTCTTGCCACTGTTCTGGTATTGTGAAAGGCTGTAAAATATACTCAGTTTCCCTTTAGATCTCTAAGGTAGCATAGAATCATCAACTGTTCTATTGTGTGGTGGGCAAGATGACCTATATTTAGCTGGCCTAATTTGGCTGACCTAGTTTGAATGGAACTTAGTGGAAGCAGTTCTGGAAGATTCTGCAACACTCTAGAACACTCTAGACTTTTCTAGACTTTTTTAGACTTTTCTAGAGATATGCAAATTAGTGGCCAAGTATAAAAGGGGGTGAGTGACAGGCAAAAAGGAGAGAGATTTTTATCAGAAGCCCTGGAGAACTTATGTCACCACAAGAGCCTATTGCAATACATTAGTGTGGAGTTTGTGCCATCGTATTGCCTTGTTGGAATTCATCCTTATAAGAGTAGAGCGCCCGTGAAACTGTGAGTAAAGAGACATGAGCCAAGTACAGGAAGACATCAATGTAACATCAGGACTATCGCGAGACTTTCTCAACTGTGGAATGACAGCTGGACCACACCAGGAGATACACCACACATAACAGGGCCAAAAAAGGACGCTTTTGACATTGATAGACTGTGAGTGCAGAATATTGAATTATTTGTACATATAACTTCCTGTTGAGTGTATTATTGTTTAGTAACCATTAAATTGTTTAATTGTAAAATTTTGGGTTTGTTGTTCATTTCTGCTGAGTCGTAATCGCTGGATTATCTCCCGGCATTCAGCTCGTCCCCTTCTCTGGCTGTGTAGGCTCCCCCGACCCCCTTGTCGGGGCCTGCATGGACCAGCCTCGGGAGCGGGGAGGGACGCGTGCAGTGCCAAATGAAAAACATGTTAATCAGGGAGAAATCTGCATATATACACACACCATATAATTACAGTTAACTATTCTTACATTCAGTTCTTGGCTAGCATCCTTTTGCCATGTTGAATTGTAGATGGCGCTATGATAGTCAGATAGGTTTTGTATATCTTTCAAATTCAAGTCCTGCCACGGTTCTGGTATATATATTTACTTTATAAAATATTTTTTATAAGGTCCATCGCTGGATTATCTCAAGTCAGATAACGGCTCGATTAAATGCGTAGTATCCATTTTCCAGTCGTCCCCCCTGAATCAGACCCTGGCCCCCTATGGGCCCCCCATTCCAGAAGGTCCAGCTACACCACTGGCGTGCACTTTCCAGGCAAGGATTCTTTCTATACGTGGTGGCCCTTTTTCTGATTTAGTAAATTTTGGAGATTGTAATGATTTTGTAGTTAAAGCATGCACTATGTCGCAGGTACAGATGATGTAACAACTTGGTGTGTCAGGTGATAAAGTGACTTTATGATGTGATGCAGCTGCAAATGCTGTAACTTCACTTTTTAAACCCAGATTAAAGGTCAAAGTGAAAAAAATGAGGTGGGGTTGGTTGTCCCATAATGTAACGACTATGGGGCAAGTTGTCCCATGCCAATGATATATCACAGGCGCCCTCCAGCAGGAGCTATCAAGACATAGAACAATGATTATATCTTGACATGTATAGCAATGAGCTGGACAGCGCCTGTGGTTATATTTGTATAGTCTTCATGTCATTACCCAAAGTCCAATGCTTTTGGAAGATTTGTGATATTGTCAGTCATTTTTGGGCAACACATTACACTAAGTACAGGTTGATTATTTACAGTGCATGTATCAGTAAAAAAAAATGATAGCAATAAATATTTTTCCAAATTTACCGTTCATCCAATCAATTGACTTATGTTTTGATTGCACAACGCATTGTAGAGTTGGCTCCTTGCCATGCTGTATTTCGACATTGCAGTCAAATTTTATCGCTCTGAAATATGAAAAATGAACTCTTACAACACATGTCAATGTCTCAATGCTACTGGGTTTGAAGCTTAGTCAGCTTTTATGAGCAGCTGTAATGATGAGCTGATAGGGCTTGGAGTCCACACCATGTTAGAAATGTATCCAATGGATGGGATCTTTTACTTGCCTCAGCATAGACACCGAGCACAAGGCACCTCAAATTTACCATCTCATGCAATCAACATCCAGCTGAGATGTAGCTCATGCAGAGTGCCCGGGCCTGCGATCAAATTGGGCCCTTTAGCAGAACTGGCTGATGTGGAGTTGGTGGATGCCTTAACCATTCGACCATCCAACTGTAGTTATTTACTTATTTGAAGTAGTACAAAGCATAGCACCGTAGTACAATGCCGTTGACGAAAAGATATTTAAAAATAAAACATATGACCTTGCCATTTACATGATGATATTAAATAACACTACAAGACCATGCCATTTACATTATGACATTACACAACACTACAAGACCATGCAATTTACATTATAACATTACACAACACCATAAGACATGGCCATTAATTCATTTAATAACTCAGTAAATACTGCACTGAGATTGTGTGGTTCACATAAAGATACTAAATACGGCAATGAGACCGTGCTAAATACATAGTGGCATTACATAAAATATTTGAAATTTGTGTTTGTTTTGACTAAATGTTATAATCCACACAAAAATTAAAAACCATTAAATGCAGTATTCCATGAATTATACACAAAAACTTAAATATAATAAGTATATAGGTATTTGAAATTATATACTTACAGTCCATTTATTTCAATGAAACAACAGGTGAAAACAATTGCAAACAAAAACAATGGAATCATACAGGAGCCCATGATCACAGCAGTGTGCAGCACTGGATTCAACTGAATTCATATGCCTACAATGTAGTGTAAACAAGCCAATATATATCGTGTAATGTTGACAACTTTTAAACATCCTCGTCTGAACCAGACTCTTCCAGGATTTCGAAGTAACAAAATATTGCAAAAAATGCAGAATTAAATAAGATTGTACTTTTTTTATTTTTTCACACAACAAAATATGATAAAACTGCTGTTTTTAAATGTTTTTAGTTACATTTTTCTTCAAAGTCTTTCAAAATCTTTCACAGATTGGCTTAACATAAATTCCTATTTTCTGTCAATCTGTTTTTTGTTTTTGTTTTCTGATTTTTCATAGATAATAAAAAAATTTTTCTGATGTAAACTCTGCAAAGTATTCTTGTCTTTTTTCTGTTTTGGTTTTCTCTGGTCAAATAAATTGAATATTTAATGTTGTCATCAATCTTCCTTGTAAGAATTGGTAAGTTTGGGCCTAGCTCAGTTGTAGCGCTTGGCTTTCAACCACTGGGTCCTGGGTTCGATTCCCAGTCGAGTCTAAGTTGGATGGCTGTTTCATCCTTCATCTCATTGCTATGAAACCCCTAAGGTATGACTCGAAGAAAGAATCTGTGAGAATTGTAATGACAATGAAGTAGAAGATGAATTTCACTGCCTCTTAAAATGTATTGCCAATAATGTGCCAAGAATAGAGCTAAATAAAGAACTTAGTACATATATTTAACCCCAACTGAACAGTTTCAAGCAATTAATGCTAAACCATGTCCTCTAAATTTATCTATTTTTGTTTTTTCTTCCCCTTGGCTCTGCATACTTTTATTTTTAAACCACTGGGACAAGCAGTACCTATATATTTGTCTGTTTTTTTAAATTATTTTTTATTATTTGACTGTATTGTTAAATTGTGTTTTATTATTAGTATTTTTACTAGTCACAACCGGGACCAACTTGCTGTAAAATACATAGTTACAACATTTAATATAGACTGTTAGCTTAACACTTTTAGTATTATTATCTCATTACTGTAAAAGTACTGTATTATTGTATGTTATTATTGTATGTTATTTGTATGTTTACAAATGTATCAATTATGATAATATCCTGTCAATAAAATTATATATATTGCCATGGTCCCTGCCTGTCCCAATTAGCCCATTCAGTGCAGAAATACAGGATGTAAAGCACTAATCATCCAACTTAGTTGTAATCATTTCTTGTTCAAGGATTTTACTAGAAATTAAGTGTCACATTAAAACTGCCCCCATCTAGTCCATCCTTGATAAGTGCAAAACTGGCTGGTCTTTATATCATGGTGAGGTGGTCTTAAATTGAAAAGACTTAATGTCAAAGTATTTATACAATATATTGTTATATATTGTTATTATAAAATATGCCTTTTATTCTACTTGTCAATAAACAACAGCTAATTATGTAACTTTTTTTCTTTATTTTCTTAGCGTTTTGAAGTAACACAATTTATTATTCATGTAATTGTCATATTATTGTCATGATTTTTGAACTGAATCTTTTATTCCTGTCAAGCCTCTAATAATATCATATTTGAATAGTGAGCTTAATTTTAACTATTGCTCGAGATATGATTCCTTTTTTTTTTTTTTTACTTTTTTACAAAGTTAATTACAACACTTTCCCCATATAAACGCCCCCCCCCCCCCTCAGAATTGCGATCTTCAATTTGGTGATGTTCACCATTGTGCTGGAGAACCTACTCTTTGACTAATATCTAGCTTAATATTTGGTCTATTTTCAAACTGAAAATACGAATTTAAGCTTATTAGCTGTGCTGCACAATGGGATGAATAATTTTGGTGTAAGCAGCCTGTCTTTCACATAATTTCAATTAAACTTTTTGAATCTATGACACATATCATAACGTTTGCCTCGCCATTTGCCTTGACTTTTGACCCTGAATTACCCTTAAGGTCAAATTTCTTGCTTCTTTTTAAACAACTTTTCAAAGCCTAACTTTAGCTATATTGCTAAAAAATGCAGAATCAATGTTAAGGGTGACATGATTTTTTTTTAATTTGAATCTTTGGAATCCATGACCTTGAATTTTGACATATAAATATTGAACATACAAACTTACCTGGTCATGGAGTATATGGCATTCAAATATGGTCCGATTTGGATGAACCACTTTAGATTTATATTAAGCAATGTTTACTTTTTAGGAAACTATTCAGCAATTTAATTTCTGATATCTTAATTACCTTTCATAAAATAATCGCCAAATTCCAGGTGACCAGCATTAGAAACGGAAGAATTTGAATTTATGCTTTTTAGTATGTGTTATGAGACAAAATGTTACGAAAAAACTACAATTGGGAAAATTACCGCTTATTTGCATATGACCATGAAATTTGACCTTGAAATTTGACTCTGAGGGCAAATTTGACATAATAGTTACAAAGCACACTAAACCGAGACTGCATAACATTTGTTTCAATCAACCACGCTAGGAATTTTCAAAACTAAATCACCTGTGACCTTGACCTTTGAACCAAGTTCAATCATATTACATAACAATATTCATATGCCAAAGAATCATGTAGAACCTTAATTTAGTTAAAACTAATCGACTCCAGTAGGAGTTATAACATTTTATCTTTTGACCTGATATAAATAAATGTTTGTGACAGTTACAGTTTTGAAATCTTGGGCTTCAAATGGGTTATTATCAAATGGGGGGTATTTAGCCCTTAACCCCATTGCAACTTTTCATTCATGATGCAGAGTGGTAGCTTTTTTAGTCACTGAAAAACATGTCATATCCACTTTCTTGCATCTTCATTATTCCGAAAAAAAAATTGACTTATCACAATTTACACCTTTACAGAGCTCTATGACCTTGAAAAGTAGTTCAAGGTCACTAATACCAGGTCAACTTTGTGTGTCTTACCCCAAGGTACATTCTCCAGAAGTGGCCCTTATCGAACAACTTCATCGAAATTTGGAACACATATAATTTGTAATACTAGAAATGTTTATTTCTCTCCATTCGTTACATATACCACAACTGTGTTCATATCAGTCAATCTACATCACTGACCCAGAATTTCATCCATTAGTTTTAGTTCCTGAATTAACTGACAATGATACAGGGTTACAGATATGTAAAATGGAAATGATATATATATATGTATACAATGTAACACATTTCACTGGGGGTTAATTCAGGAACTAAAACTAGCAGACAAAATTGATTCGGGCAAACATGTAGATTGGCTGATATGAACACAGTTGTGGTATATGTAACGAATGGAGAGAAACATTTCTAGTGTTACAAAGTATATGCAAATGCAACAAACTCGGAACTAATAACATTTTAGATACAATAAAAACATAGTAAAAACTACACATAGAAATAGTTATATTTTAAACATCTAAAACCTCAAACATTCAAAATTGTACAATTAAGACAAATACCACAATGACATTCAATTCCGTCCCATTTGGCAATGATATTTTGAAATTAATTTAAATCATGACTAGATTTAATACTATTAGGCAAATTTAAGCACCTTGATATTTTACAGAGTGGAAGCTATATTTTACAGTGCTTAATTGCCTATGTCAATATCTCAATGTGACTTGGATTCAAGTTTAGTTTTCTTATATGTTATACTTCCATTCAAAAACTTGGAAACGCTAGGCAGTTATCATGTTTTTGAGCATTACATAGGTTTTTATTCAGTAACATAGCATGGAAAACGTAGTACAAACTCAATGATATCTAGCTGAGACAACAACAACGTCAGTTGTATGAGTATCTAACATTTCAGCTGCAGTAAGCTTAATTCCTGAGATAAAGGAAAATTAAGATACCATTTCTGGCAATGGCGACTATAACTTGCCTTTTGTAGACACTACCCAAGGTTATCATAAGGACAGCTAAGTTGGAATTGTTCATCAATATTGATTAAAATTCACCAAAAGACATTCTATTGCAGAATTTTCATGGGTTCTCAATTGAATACGTACATAGGAGGGGCGAATGGAAGTATACGAGCGACAAGAAAATAGCTGAATAACACATCCATGTTGGATATAGCCCCCTGGTGTCAAATATGCAAACTTGAAATGATGTCCATTGAATTCCTTGACCTCAAAAAGCTATATTTTGATGCAAAAACCTATATCTTTACTGCAAGTATAAGTAGAAATTGAGCAGCTATTTTGGATTTGGCCCTCTGGGGGAGTTAGCCAGAAAATTTTCAAAATGTACCCTATCTAAATGATTTGTATTGACCTAAACTAAAAATTTCAGCACTGAAACCTTGGGTCGGAGAAAATGGTCACGGACTCTATGGACTCTACTATCTGACCAACCGTCCTTAACTTGATTTATACATTGCCATGATTGTTGTGCAAATGTGTTTTCAGGACAGTAAATATTATTCCTAAAGAAAATAATTCAAGAAAAGTGCCATTAAGCATTTGACCAAAACTAAGGCGTTTTAAGTTGTCCTAAAACTTTTGGCCACAGCAGTATGCTGTGAATTGCATGACAAAATCCGAATCTTTTAACGTGTTCCAGCAATTTATCATTTAGACAGAACTTAAATGATATAGCCAGGAAATATACTGATAACTTTGACACATTACATACATAGGAAAATTTACAGGAGTAATGACTTCTAATGAGCCTGAGCTGCTGTAAGTCCAAGGTATATTTATTTTAAGCACTCGAGTTTGCAACCACTTCCAGGGTGGCACAATCATATCCCGAATCTTCAAATCATTGCAAAAGGGACCTAACAGCTCAAAACGAATCTTCCAGAACGACTTGATATAACTACAAACATAATGTGTTTGTACATAAATATGTATTGTATAATGTATATGCCTATGTGATTTTTGTTGAACCTTGTGATATATCCACTTACATGCATCTACTTACATGTATAAAACAATGTGATATAGCACATATAATTGATGATACGATGTTAACTACACTGATCTATGAAAATCATTTTCACTTCATGGATGGAACTATTGCTAAATTTGTTTTTCATGAGATTTTTAAATTATTCATGTTTTGCGAAAATTTCTGAATTTGAATGCATTTATGTAGGTGACAAATATGTCATGTTTGACATAATAATGCCAATTAAGCATTTATTCATCACCAAATCATTTTTCATCGAAGAAACCAGATTTCAAAAAGTCTATGTTCCTGCTTTATTTTTTACATTGATTATAGTGTGAAACATTATTTAAAGAATAAAAAATTATTTCAAGTTTAACCGACTGTCAGTATGGGTAACACTTGGTAAATACTACATATATATATATATATATAATTTATTGATAAGTAGATGTCAGACATGACATACATGTCGCAGTCATTAGAAATTACAGGATGTATGATCACTGCAGTATAGTCGTAATAGCAGGGCACAGAAAATATACACATATAGGCCTCACTGTAATAATGGATTTTCACGCAAGGTTCTCTGTATTTCCACCAGGTGACTACGACAGAATGCAGCAATTTATATTGGCTGAAAAAGTTTTCGCCCTTGACTCTGATTGGCTGAAGCAAAGTGCATCCAAGCAGTAGTACATATGTGTTTGTGGTATTTATTATATATTTTATTTCCCTGAGAAAGTTATATTTATCGAATCAGCTAGTTATGACCTACTATGTCTGGTAAGCAAAACGAGTAATAAGAAGGGATGAAAGACTTGTGTCCAGCTGGATTCAGGGCTGCTAAGTGAAAAGACTCTCCTTAACCAATGTCAGCCAGTTCAGGGTTGGTGATTCACAGCATGACAAGTTCCATAGTTATGATGCAAACCTATTTAAAGGTGCACTGTCTGTCAATTTTAGTACCATCAAAAAATCTATCCAAATGAAAATACATGCTTCTTATTGATGAATTCGTTAACCCAAACTGTCTAAATTGTACCAAATTATAAATTATTGCCGGAATTTATTAGATCAACTTTGTTTACATTTTAGTTAATTATGCATAGCAACGTAATGGAGAGGGTCGATTTCACAGTCATTTTATGAACAATTGAGGTCGGATTGTTTCAATTCATGCAAAAAGCGAAAAACTTACACATTTATTTATGTAATAAACTTGGAATTTTGAAAATCAGACTAAAATTGAATGAGCTGTTAAATAAAATGTATCACGAAGCGAGGACGCTAATGATGCTCATGACGTTAATTTTTACCTCGTTTTCATCTCAATGGACTATGCAATGTAAACACAATGGTATTTTTGATGACATAGTGAACCTAGCAAGGCCCTGATGGGATTTAATCTGTTTTTTAGAAGCAATGAAATGAATGCAACTGATTTTGGCCACTGTCATTTAGACAGACAGTGCAATATATGATGTATTAATAACAACAATCACAATTACGTCACTTCCGATAGTTATGATTATGACATGATAGAGCAAAGGACGCCTATTATAGCCCAGAACCAACCCGCTTACTATTTCTTCTCTTTGATAGCAGGGTTTAAGCAACTACAAAATACAGTTTTTGTCTGAGAAATTTATTTATTTGTGTACAATAAATCGTCTGGATAAAGACCAGTGTGGCCTTGTGATACATTATGTAGTACTTCCACATTTTACCACAGCGTTGCATCCTCTCTCACATAAGTTATTGTTATGTCCTTTCCTTTTCAGTATTCTGAAACAATAAAGACAACTTAGTGAAAACGTGGACTTGAGGAACTAAAAAATTGTTAAAACAACAATTCTTTTTAGTTTTTTCATTTAGCTTTTTGTTTCTTTGATCTATGGTTTGATCCCATGGATAGTTTTTCATTTTTCTTTTAATAATGAAGTGTATACCAAACTATGAAAGTGGTTGATCCATGGAATCAGAATATATAACTGATTCAAAAGCATTGCAGTGGCCTTTCAGCTAATCAGACATGACGATTACTCAAAATAAGAGCCGGTCTGTAAGTTTTTTAGTGTCAATTAATTATTTTTGTAAAAATCCTTACTGTAAGAAGCTATTCTTTTCTTGCTTAACTGACACTCCCACCAGAGAATTGCAGGTGGATTTGAAATAGGCAGTCTCACTCTCCAGCCGGAATTCTGGGAAAAATTCCGCTGAAATCAGACAAAAACCAGGATTATCAAAATTTTCAAGATAACAAGTTATAATGAATTAGAGTAAAATCCCCTGAAGTAATAATAAAACAACTTTAAAAATTTTGAACATGATATAATTTGACCTGAAAAGTAAGTTTCATTCATCCTCTGTCAGATTGTTGTTTTAAAGCTGCCCCCGCATGACATCACTAAAGCTCACATCTCCACAGTCAAAATTATGCCCAAGAGTTGGGGAGAGTGTGGGGAACAGGTTCCTACCATGTTGTAAAATATCCAGTGTGCTATTACTTAAGGGGCATTCATTCTATCATGTATGAGACCTGCGTATGACCACATACATCAAAATTGGCTATACGTGCTCACGATTGTACGTGAGGCAGTCGTAGATTGCTCGACGGACGTCCCAAAAATGCTCACCGGACGTCTGTAAAATGCTCACCAAACGTCCATAGCCAAGCATCCGTGAGGCATCCATGGGGCATCCATGAGGCACTCCTAGATCGCTCGTAGATAGCACATAGAATGCTTGTAGATTGCTCGTAGATGATCCGTGCGAGTATATATGGATAGACAGTGGCTACGTGTGGCTACGTGTGGCTACGTATGGCTACGTATGGTCACGTATGGTCACGTACATACGTAGAATGCACATAGAACGTACGTAGGATGCTCGCTGACTGACCCCCAAGAGCAAGTTAAGTAATTAATGTAAACGATTCACTCTTAGAACGTGTTTAAAAATGTTTGCCCTCTCTATGGATGTCTGTGAGTGGTCAAGCGCAACTAGGATAGTAAAAAAAATTTATCTGTCGTCATACTTAGGTCTTATCCGTGATAGTGTAAACGCCCCTTGAGACTCCATAATTGTATGACTCAAGAAGAAGTCAAAGTTGTTGATAAGTATATATATATATATACATATACATATATATATATATATACTTGGTTGTGCATATAGACAGTCAACTAAAGTCCATGTAAGTAACCACCTGTATAAAAAGGCAATACAAAGATTCCACTGCGTACGAATACTAGGTAACATCAAAGTTAATTGCAGGATACTTACTCTGTTCTATAGAAGTTTCATTGAATATAGACAAATTCAAACTGTGCCAAATCACTAAGAAGTCATTTAAACTAGGTGCAAATGTTATAACAAGAAATTGAATAATAATGGCCATTCTCTTTATTAACACTGTTTTTTTTACCTGGGTACAAAGTACCACTAATTCAAACTGTCATGGGACCGACAACCAGCTTCACTTGATGTTATAAAGAGCTACATCGAATTAACACTATCTCACCCTGACCCACTCTCATTTTGTCTCACTCTTCTCATGCTTATTTCAATATGAACTTGCAACCTCCTGAGGTCCACCTGATTATCATATATTTATAAATGTGTAATCCCGAATTTGTGCGACTATGCACACCATCATTTGGGTCTGGATTGTGTCATGGCCTTCCTCATTCTTTCTATCTTCTCAGGTTCTAAAGCAATTCTTAATCACTCTCTATTCCTCTATTTTACCCCTACTTTCCCCCGAAGCGAGCACATGCTAGCTACCAATATGGCCGCCATCACTTCAGAGAGAAGCTGAATGGATGCAAGTCATGTGGCACTATAGCAACTGTGCCTGTGGGTCACATAACCCCTCTAACAAGTATGCTCCTTATGCACATATAAACACCATTGTTACCAGGGTCCTTGAATGAAATTCAGAACAAGGCTTAATGGCAGGTCACAGGACAGGTCACATGACCTTACAGAGCAAGTGACCTTTCTTAA
Source organism: Alitta virens (assembly GCA_932294295.1). Lineage (NCBI taxonomy): Eukaryota > Metazoa > Annelida > Polychaeta > Phyllodocida > Nereididae > Alitta > Alitta virens. Next base: position 40,155,113 of record OW028576.1, read on the forward strand.
CTGTGGCTGAACAGGTAGACAAAATGCAAGAGTAGTGGCATAATTTCGATAAAAGATACTTAAAATAGGATGAACATTTGAAATTAATAGCACAACATTTAAAACATTATACAATACAGGCCATGGTTTGTTCTAAATGTTGTGCCTCGGTTGAGGGAGGGGGGGTTGAAGAATTCAAGCGCATATATTGTAGTGGGTTTTGGAACAAAAGACCAATAACCAAGGTTTTGCATACTATTAGATTATGCCGATTATCTCCAAATACTATGGATTACAATTGAAACCTATAAAAATGTGGGTGAAAAAATTATTGACATAGTAAAAAAAAAACATAAGTGAAATTTCAAACACCTTTTTTAAATATTGCAAGTAATAGGAAATTCTGATGGTAGTGGATTGTTTGCCTAAATCCCTAAAGGGCAGTGATATAAACTTCACTGGGTTGACATTCGGGGGTTTGTCTGGCTCTTTGATATGTCAGTACAACACAGCTGCAATTCATGTACTGTTTTCCTTTTCTTTTATTATTGCTAATTCATTTTCAAACAAATAAGATATATGTCACACTTGAGTATGCAATTGTGTAATTATTAACAAAAGAGCAAAATAATTAACACACGTATGACTGTGCTAAACTTAGTAATTGGTTTTGCTGTGCAATAATATCAGTAAATAGCCTATCAGCAAATCATAAACTAAGATATTTGGCAAAAAATAGAATTCAGCAAAACCCAGTGTTAGGATTGAACCCATGAAGTTGCAAACCAGCACTCTACCTACTTGGCCACAGAGGAGATTGTAGATTTGCCTCTTTGTGAAACATCTGCTGACTTCTTCACCACCTAGCTTTTCCTATTGGAGTGGCATTTTTTAAATTTTACAAGTTATATTTAAGTTACTAGTTAAAATTTTTGCAAAAAGACATTTAAACATGCCCATGCACCAATAGGTAAAATACTTTCTATTTTCAAAGTGTAGCTGGTATATTGCTCACATCCAGTTTAAAATATGCAAGTTATTTATTTCAATACATAATCATACTGAACAAGTTACACACTTTCCTGTGATAATTTATTTAATTTCAATATTAACTTAAATGTGGGAAGAGGTATCCCTAATAAAATTCATCATTTGTTTTTTGGTGTATTTTTTTTTTAAAGAAAAACAGTTACACACACTGATTTCATGCATTGTTACTGGATAACCCAGTAGCAAAATATATAAATTAAGTCTCAATCACTATCATGTATCCATAAATGAGTGGCTTCCCTGCTTCAGACAGGTTAACATGCAATAATTAAACACAGACTGGGCCCCTCCCTCCTTGGACCCCTCTCCACTCTTCAGTCAACACTGGTATGCTACAAAGTGGACATGCACATAATGTAGGTAAGTTATTATACCCTTTTTTTCAGATTGCATATAATTGTCTTCATTTCCAGTATCTATCTATCTATCTATCTATCCATCTATCTATCTATCTATCTATATTAATTTGCATACTTTATACAAATTTAAGAACCAAAAGTCTTGAAATATATAACAATTTTAATTAGTTGTAGCTGGAATTTTAAATATGAATAACCTAAAATAATTAAATTAATTTAGTAAATATAATAAGAATAAGAAATCTTTATTAATGTGACATGTGAATTATGACATTAATAATTTAATATATATATCTTTGCAAAGCATATATGATGTTGTCAATTACAATTGTTCATATCTAATGTATAGCTTTGGATATTCTTGAATTGGATAGAAACTATACAAGAACAATAAACTGCATTAGACTGTGCAATGGTATCACATTACAGGTGCACGTTGCATAACCCCCTCAATTAGACCCAGATATCTTGAAATTAACTGAAGCAGAACACTCATTAGCATATATTATAGCATGATATAGTTTAGTGTATGACATTCTGCATCATTACATAATCTTTGATAACTAATTATTTAGGCTATTTATGTCTAATTGGTGTTATGGTCGAGTCTTGCATCATTTCATTAAAAACCCATATGTCATCATGAGCTGACACTCTCCGCAAAGATTAATGCTTCATAATTACAAGTTTTTAATTTCTTTGATGAGATCATGCAGTTTAATCAGCAGAAAACTTTGAGCCATGGCTTTGTGCTGCCACCTGGTAATAATTTAGTTAAATATGTCATGGTTTCGTGTGATAAGCTGTCATTTCTACCAATGAGTGTTTAAAATACTGAGTTTCAATGCTGATAAATCTATTTTTAAATAATATAAATATGAGTTTTCAAATAAAATCAATGTCAGCTTATGTGCTGTAACTTAACAATTATCCTCTTTGATATATGATTGTTAGATTTGACAAATTCCTTTGTGTGATTGGATTACAGTTTTGATCAGTGGAAATCATGGCATTGTGCTGCTACCTGGTGATAATTGATTTAAATATGTCATGGTTTCATTTCCGGCAAAATATAAATTTTGTGAACATCAAATGATATATTATATTGTTTCTCCATTACTTTTACATGCATTTTAGTAAGAATAATAATTCCAGGTAGAGTAAACACTGGTAAATGTTCCATTTATTTGTGCAAAGTTGAAAAGATCTGAGAAAGCCATATTAATTCACATTTTTTATCATTTGCAGGGTTTCATTTCAACATCAGTTGCCATGCCATCCAAATGCAAATCCTGATCAAAGTTTTAAGGTAAATATGCAAACTGTCTACATAATTGTCATAATCATTGATCTGAAGGGCACTTACATGGTAACATATTTGTATAATTACAGGACATATCGATGCAAATTTATAATAGTTTAAGAATGTATCCTGTACTGTATTTCAGAAAATTGCAAGGACAACTGACAGTTTAACTGCTTAGATCATCCGGATTGCAGAAATACCACATCATCAGTACTGCATTTCCGAAAATTGCAAGGGCAACAGAGACAAAGACTATTTGCTGGGTACATGAACTCTGTGTTGATCTCTCATGACTTTTACAGAAATATGACAATTAAGCCCTTACACCTGGGGAGAATGCATGGTTTTCAAAATGGGTAAACCCCCATAGTTATGCAGATAGGACTTTTTTGCAAATATGTGTAGATTGCATTAGTTTTCAAATAATACTGAGTGAGTCTTCGTCATACTCCCCACTCCGCTCAAGTACATATCACCGACCTATCTACAACGATCTCAACTAAGAGGTTTTTCAACCTGTGTTCAGTAAACTACATTATATTACATGTAATAAGCAAAATATAATTATATTGATGCTTGTCGTAAAGATGTCTTCTTGCATGTTATTAGAGAAGAGTGTCATTAAATCTTGTGTCACTTGAATGTTACTACATTTTGTATTATACTGTTTATTTTGTTGTTTAACCATCAAAATAAATTTGTGAGAGAGAAATGATTTGCATCATTTGTTATTTGATCAGAATGAGATCTGTCACATAATATTATGATATATTTTATCATATACCTTCGAAAAATATGTTTGAAAATATTAGTCTGATATAAGAAGATAATGTTATGTAATCTTTCCAAGAAGCCCCTTTCAACATTTTGCAAAATATTATAAATAAGGTCAGACTGATGTTTTCAGCTGCTTGGGCAAATATCGGCATCATGTTAGTAACTAATATATTGACTAACATTTGTGAAAGCTTGATCAAACCTAAGAAAAATGTTGTGATATAATACTTGGCTAATGTCAGAATAACCTTAATCAAACATTGTGAAAATGTTATGTAAACCTTAAATTCTAATATTTTAGGAAATATAAAGATTATATCATGAAACTAAAAGTTGAAAATATTATAGATAAGGTCAAAATCAGATAATAACTGTCCACATTTTAACCTTATATAATATTCTCAATTAATATTGGGCTGAGTAATTTCTAATATTGACATAATATCATACAAATATAAAAATGTTTGTAGGGTCCCTGTGTCTCACTGTTCCCCGCTGTCCCCTACTGTAGACATCAGACATGTGCCTGAGTATCTTTTAGTCAAATAGAACTAAAATGAAAAATTAACTTACGAATGCACGGTGTTGCCAATTGGTCTTGAATAACCCAGGCCATGGCGGTGTTCGGTGCACATTTGTGGTAGTAGTGAGTTCTGCTCGAATGCTCAAATCCTGTGCAAAAAAATAAATATAATATATAAACAGAACCTAATACTTAAGATAATTTGAGTGGACATATAGATGTAAAAGCGCAGCATCATTGGTTGTCAATGCTCCACTGAAAAAACCGTACCAAATGTCGCTAATTTATGATTATATATATATATATATATGTATTATATGGAGAAACCAGTATGTCCTGTATGCTAGTATATCTGTTAATATATCATAGAATTTAGTCAAGCCACTATGCAATATTGTTTCAGATGTATTATATATCAAGGTGCTTTGATTTGGAATTCCTTACCTGTTGAACTAAAACAAGTAGATGAATTAGCTAAGTTCAAAGATTTATTAAGACATTGTAATTCCTTAGAAAGGTGTAATTGTGGATCATGTATAATCTGTCAGCAAAATAATTTATGATCATTGTGTAGTTCAGTCATGATCTCATTCTAATCATCTGTATATATATCTTCTTTCATTGTTATTGTGATTTTTTAGTCAGATAAAAGCTTTATAGCTTATGTTTTATTGTTTTGTCTTGCACCTCCGTCTATCAATAAAGTTTTATCTTATCTTATCTTATCTTTGAAGGAGTATACAAGCATTCTACTAAGGATAATATTATGATTGACATTATCAGCTGATTTATTAACACATCATGAATATAACATTAAAATATATTTCCACTGAGGCAGTAGTGTCCATAAATATGATTCTTTTGTTGCTTCTGATTTTATGTGACTTGTATAAAAAAAAGGAAGCATATGAACAAGAACAAAATGTGTAATAAAAAAAGAAGATAACTGAAAAAATTATTGATATCCAACGCTCACCTGGATTGCACTTTTTTGTACAATAAGTAGTTCCTGTTGAGTTTATTTGCAAACAAACCAATCCGCCATTTTCTGGGGCCTCCGGGAGTTGGCACAAACCTGTAAATTAAATCAAATTTGTAAATAGTGGAAACTGGGGCTTGTTGTCAGACGGGTAAGTTGTCGAATTGTTATTTCTCCTCTCCAGACGGTTCTGCTATGACCTCTTCGGTTGGTCTTACTACTTTATAATCATCGAGTTGGTCTCCACCGATGGGACTTCAAAGTCTGCCCCTGGTATTCAGCTCGTCCCCCCCCTTGTCGGGAGCCTACATGGAACAGCGTCGAGAGCGGGGATTGCCAAATGAAAAACATGTTAATCAGGGAGAAATCTGCATATATACACACCATATAATTACAGTTAACTATCCTGACATTCAGACCTTGGCTAGCATCCTTTTGCCATGTTGAATTGTAGATGGCACTATGATGTTCAACTATGTTTTGTATATCTAAAATTCAAGTCTTGCCACTGTTCTGGTATTGTGAAAGGCTGTAAAATATACTCAGTTTCCCTTTAGATCTCTAAGGTAGCATAGAATCATCAACTGTTCTATTGTGTGGTGGGCAAGATGACCTATATTTAGCTGGCCTAATTTGGCTGACCTAGTTTGAATGGAACTTAGTGGAAGCAGTTCTGGAAGATTCTGCAACACTCTAGAACACTCTAGACTTTTCTAGACTTTTTTAGACTTTTCTAGAGATATGCAAATTAGTGGCCAAGTATAAAAGGGGGTGAGTGACAGGCAAAAAGGAGAGAGATTTTTATCAGAAGCCCTGGAGAACTTATGTCACCACAAGAGCCTATTGCTATACATTAGTGTGGAGTTTGTGCCATCATATTGCCTTGTTGGAATTCATCCTTATAAGAGTAGAGCGTCCGTGAAACTGTGAGTGAAGAGACATTAGTCCAAGTACGGGAAGACATCAACGTAACATCAGGACTATCGTGAAACTTTCTCAACTGTGGAATGACAGCTGGACCACACCAGGAGATACACCACACATAACTGTGCCAAATAAGGACGCTTTTGACATTGATAGACTGTGAGTGCAGAATATTGAATTATTTGTACATATAACTTCCTGTTGAGTGTATTATTGTTTAGTAACCATTAAATTGTTTAATTGTAAAATGTTGGGTTTGTTGTTCATTTCTGCTGAGTCGTAATTGCTGGATTATCTCCTGGCATTCAGCTCGTCCCCTTCTCTGGCTTTGTAGGCTCCCCCGACCCCCTTGTCGGGGGCCTATATCGACCAGCCTCGGGAGCGGGGAGGGACGCGTGCAGTGCCAAATGAAAAACATGTTAATCAGGGAGAAATCTGCATATATACACACACCATATAATTACAGTTAACTATTCTAACATTCAGTTCTTGGCTAGCATCCTTTTGCCATGTTGAATTGTAGATGGCGCTATGATGTTCAAATATGTTTTGTATATCTTTCAAATTCAAGTCCTGCCACGGTTCTGGTATATATATTTACTTTATAAAATATTTTTTATAAGGTCCATCGCTGGATTTTCTCAAGTAGGATGACGGCTCGATTAAATGCGTAGTATCCATTTTCCAGTCGTCCCCCCTGAATCAGACCCTGGCCCCCTATGGGCCCCCCATTCCAGAAGGTCCAGCTACACCACTGGCGTGCACTTTCCAGGCAAGGATTCTTTCTATACGTGGTGGCCCTTTTTCTGATTTAGTCAATTTTGGAGATTGTAATGATTTTGTAGTTAAAGCACGCACTATGTCGCAGGTACAGATGATGTAACAACTTGTTGTGTCAGGCGGTAAAGTGACTTTATGATGTGATGCAGCTGCAAATGCTGTAACTTCACTTTTTAAACCCAGATTAAAGGTCAAAGTGAAAAAAATGAGGTGGGGTTGGTTGTCCCATAATGTAACGACTATAGGGCAAGTTGTCCCATGCCAATGATATATCACAGGCGCCCTCCAGCAGGAGCTATCAAGACATAGAACAATGATTATATCTTGACATGTATAGCAATGAGCTGGACAGCGCCTGTGGTTATATTTGTATAGTCTTCATGTCATTACCCAAAGTCCAATGCTTTTGGAAGATTTGTGATATTGTCAGTCATTTTTGGGCAACACATTACACTAAGTACAGGTTGATTATTTACAGTGCATGTATCAGTAAAAAAAAATGATAGCAATAAATATTTTTCCAAATTTACCGTTCATCCAATCAATTGACTTACGTTTTGATTGCACAACGCATTGTAGAGTTGGCTCCTTGCCATGCTGTATTTCGACATTGCAGTCAAATTTTATCACTCTGAAATATGAAAAATGAACTCTTACAACACATGTCAATGTCTCAATGCTTCTGGGTTTGAAGCTTAGTCAGCTTTTATGAGCAGCTGTAATGATGAGCTGATAGGGCTTGGAGTCCACACCATGTTAGAAATGTATCCAATGGATGGGATCTTTTACTTGCCTCAGCATAGACACCGAGCACAAGGCACCTCAAATTTACCATCTCATGCAATCAACATCCAGCTGAGATGTAGCTCATGAAGAGTGCCCGGGCCTGCGATCAAATTGGGCCCTTTAGCAGAACTGGCTGATGTGGAGTTGGTGGATGCCTTAAACATTCGACCATCCAACTGTAGTTATTTACTTATTTGAAGTAGTACAAAGCATAGCACCGTAGTACAATGCCGTTCACGAAAAGATATTTAAAAATAAAACATATGACCTTGCCATTTACATGATGACATTAAATAACACTACAAGACCATGCCATTTACATTATGACATTACACAACACTACAAGACCATGCAATTTACATTATAACATTACACAACACCATAAGACATGGCCATTAATTCATCTAATAACTCAGTAAATACTGCACTGAGATTGTGTGGTTCACATAAAGATACTAAATACGGCAATGAGACCGTGCTAAATACATTGTGGCATTACATAAAATATTTGAAATTTTTGTTTGTTTTGACTAAATGTTATAATCCACACAAAAATTAAAACCATTAAATGCAGTATTCCATGAATTATACACAAAAACTTAAATATAATAAGTATATAGGTATTTGAAATTAAATACTTACAGTCCATTTATTTCAATGAAACAACAGGTGAAAACAATTGCAAACAAAAACAATGGAATCATACAGGAGCCCATGATCACAGCAGTGTGCAGCACTGGATTCAACTGAATTCATATGCCTACAATGTAGTGTAAACAAGCCAATATATATCGTGTAATGTTGACAACTTTTAAACATCCTCGTCTGAACCAGACTCTTCCAGGATTTCGAAGTAACAAAATATTGCACAAAATGCAGAATTAAATGAGATTGTACTTTTTTTATTTTTTCACACAACAAAATATGATAAAACTGCTGTTTTTAAATGTTTTTAGTTACATTTTTCTTCAAAGTCTTTCAAAATCTTTCACAGATTGGCTTAACATAAATTCCTATTTTCTGTCAATCTGTTTTTTGTTTTTGTTTTCTGATTTTTCATAGATAATAAAATATTTTTTCTGATGTAAACTCTGCAAAGTATTTCTGTCTTTTTTCTGTTTTGTTTTTCTCTGGTCAAATCAATTGAATATTTAATCTTTTCATCAATCTTCCTTGTAAGAATTGGTAAGTTTGGGCCTAGCTCAGTTGTAGCGCTTGGCTTTCAACCACTGGGTCCTGGGTTCGATTCCCAGTCAAGCCTAAGTTGGATGGCTGTTTCATCCTTCATCTCATTGCTATGGAACCCCTAAGGTATGACTCGAAGAAAGAATCTGTGAGAATTGTAATGACAATGAAGTAGAAGATGAATTTCACTGCCTCTTAAAATGTATTGCCAATGATGTGCCAAGAATAGAGCTAAATAAAGAACTAAGTACATGTATTTAACCCCAACTGAACAGTTTCAAGCCATTAATGCTAAACCATGTCCTCTTATATTTATCTATTTTTGTTTTTTCTTCCCCTGGGCTCTGCATACTTTTATTTTTAAACCACTGGGACAAGCAGTACCTATATATTTGTCTGTTTTTTATTATTTTTTATTATTTGACTGTATTGTTAAATTGTGTTTGATTATTAGTATTTTTACTAGTCACAACCGGGACCGACTTGCTGTAAAATACATAGTTACAACATTTAATATAGACTGTTAGCTTAACACTTTTAGTATTATTATCTCATTACTGTAAAAGTACTGTATTATTGTATGTTATTATTGTATGTTATTTTTATGTTTATAAATGTATCAATTATGATAATATCCTGTCAATAAAATTATATATATTGCCATTGTCCCTGCCTGTCCCAATTAGCCAATTCGGTGCAGAAATACAGGATGTAAAGCATTAATCATACAACTTAGTTGTAATCATTTCTTGTTCAGGGATTTTACTAGAAATTAAGTGTCACATTACAACTGCCCCTATCTAGTCCATCCTTGACAAGTGCAAAACTGGCTGGTCTTTATATCATGGTGAGGTGGTCTTAATTGTAAAGTCTTAATGTCAAAGTATTTATACAATATATTGTTATATATTGTTATCATAAAATATGCCTTTATATTCTACTTGTCAATAAACAACAGCTAATTATGTAACTTTTTTTCTTTATTTTCTTAGCGTTTTGAAGTAACACAATTTATTATTCATGTAATTGTCATATTATTGTCATGACTTTTGAACTGAATCTTTTATTCCTGTCAAGTCTCTAATAATATCATATTTGAATAGTTAGCTTAATTTTAACTATTGCTTGAGATATGATTCCTTTTTTTTTTTTTTTTACTTTTTTACAAAAGTTAATTAGAACACTTTCCCCATATAAACGCCCCCCCCCCCCCCTCAGAATTGCGATCTTCAATTTGGTGATGTTCACCATTGTGCTGGAGGACCTACTCTTTGACTAATATCTAGCTTAATATCTGGTCTATTTTCAAACTGAAAATACGAATTTAAGCTTCTTAGCTGTGCTGCACAATGGGATGAATAATTTTGGTGTAAGCAGCCTGTCTTTCACATAATTTCAATTAAACTTTTTGAATCTATGACACATATCATAACGTTTGCCTCGCCATTTGCCTTGACTTTTGACCCTGAATTACCCTTAAGGTCAAATTTCATGCTTCTTTTTAAACAACTTTTCAAAGCCTAACTTTAGCTATATTGCTAAAAAATGCAGAATCAATGTTAAGGGTGACATGATTTTTTTTAAATTTGAATCTTTGGAATCCATGACCTTGAATTTTGACATATAAATATTGAACATGCAAACTTACCTGGTCATGGAGTATATGGGATTCAAATATGGTCCGATTTGGATGAAACACTTTAGATTTATATTAAGCAATGTTTACTTTTTAGGAAACTATTCAGCAATTTAATTTCTGATATCTTAATAACCTTTCATAAAATAATCGCCAAATTCCAGGTGACCAGCATTAGAAACGGAAGAATTTGAATTTATGCTTTTTAGTATGTGTTTATGAGACAAAATTTTACGAAAAAACTAAAATTGGGAAAATTACCGCTTATTTGCATATGACCTTGAAATTTGACCTTGAAATTTGACTCTGAGGGCAAATTTGACATAATAGTTACAAAGCACACTAAACCGAGACTGCATAACATTTGTTTCAATCAACCACGCTAGGCATTTTCAAAACTAAATCACCTGTGACCTTGACCTTTGAACCAAGTTCAATCATATTACATAACAATATTCATATGCCAAAGAATCATGTAGAACCTTAATTTAGTTAAAACTAATCGACTCCAGTAGGAGTTATAACATTTTATCTTTTGACCTGATATAAATAAATGTTTGTGACAGTTACAGTTTTGAAATCTTGGGCTTCAAATGGGTTATAATCAAATGGGGGGTATTTAGCCCTTTACCCCATTGCAACTTTTCATTCATGATGCAGAGTGGTAGCTTTTTTAGTCGCTGAAAAACATGTCATATCCACTTTCTTGCATCTTCATTATTCCGAAAAAAAAATTGACTTATCACAATTTACACCTTTACAGAGCTCTATGACCTTGAAAAGTAGTTCAAGGTCACTAATACCAGGTCAACTTCGAGTGTCTTACCCCAAGGTACATTCTCCAGAAGTGGCCCAGATCGAACAACTTCATCGAAATTTGGAACACATATAATTTGTAATACTAGAAATGTTTATTTCTCTCCATTCGTTACATATACCACAACTGTGTTCATATCAGTCAATCTACATCACTGACCCAGAATTTCATCCATTAGTTTTAGTTCCTGAATTAACTGACAATGATACAGTGTTACAGATATGTAAAATGGAAATGATATATATATATGTATACAATGTAACACATTTCACTGGGGGTTAATTCAGGAACTAAAACTAGCAGACAAAATTGATTCGGGCAAACATGTAGATTGGCTGATATGAACACAGTTGTGGTATATGTAACGAATGGAGAGAAACATTTCTAGTGTTACAAAGTATATGCAAATGCAACAAACTCGGAACTAATAACATTTTAGATACAATAAAAACATAGTAAAAACCACACATAGAAATAGTTATATTTTAAACATCTAAAACCTCAAACATTCAAAATTTTACAATTAAGACAAATACCACAATGACATTCAATTCCGTCCCATTTGGCAATGATATTTTGAAATTAATTTAAATCATGACTAGATTTAATACTATTAGGCAAATTTAAGCACCTTGATATTTTACAGAGTGGAAGCTATATTTTACAGTGCTTAATTGCCTATGTCAATATCTCAATGTGACTTGGATTCAAGTTTAGTTTTCTTATATGTTATACTTCCATTCAAAAACTTGGAAACGCTAGGCAGTTATCATGTTTTTGAGCATTACATAGGTTTTTATTCAGTAACATAGCATGGAAAACGTAGTACAAACTCAATGATATCTAGCTGAGACAACAACAAAGTCAGTTGTATGAGTATCTAACATTTCAGCTGCAGTAAGCTTAATTCCTGAGATAAAGGAAAATTAAGATACCATTTCTGGCAATGGCGACTATAACTTGCCTTTTGTAGACACTACCCAAGGTTATCATAAGGACAGCTAAGTTGGAATTGTTCATCAATATTGATTAAAATTCACCAAAAGACCTTCTGTTGCAGAATTTTCATTGATTCTCAAAAGAATACATAGGAGGGGCGAATGGAAGAATACGAACGACCGGAAAATAGCTAAATAACACATCCATGTTGGATATAGCCCCCTGGTGTCTAATATGCAAACTTGAAATGATGTCCATTGAATTCCTTAACCTCAAAAAGCTATATTTTGATGCAAAAACCTATATCTTTACTGCAAGTATAAGTAGAGACAGAGCAAAAATAAGCTTTTCGACAGCCATTTTGGATTTTGCCCTCTGGGGTAATTAGCCCGAAATTGTTTCAAAAAGTACCCCGGCTGAACGATTTTTGTATTGATCTAAACTAAAAATTTCAGCACTGAAACCTTGGGTCGGAGAATATGGTCACGGACTCTATGGACTCTACTATCTGACCAACCGTCCTCAACTTGATTTATACATTGCCATGATTGTTGTGCAAATGTGTTTTCAGGACAGTAAATATGATTCCTAAAGAAAATAATTCAAGAAAAGTGCCATTAAGCATTTGACCAAAACTAAGGCGTTTTAAGTTGTCCTAAAACTTTTGGCCACAGCTGTATGCTGTGAATTGCATGACAAAATCAGAATCTTTTAACGTGTTCCAGCAATTTATCATTTAGACAGAACTTGAATGAAATAGCCAGGAAATAAACTGATAACTTTGACACATTACATACATAGGAAAATTTACAGGAGTAATGACTTCTAATGAGCCTGAGCTGCTGTAAGTCCAAGGTATATTTATTTTAAGCACTCGAGTTTGCAACCACTTCCAGGGTGGCACAATCATATCCCGAATCTTCAAATCATTGCAAAAGGGACCTAACAGCTCAAAACGAATCTTCCAGAACGACTTGATATAACTACAAACATAATGTGTTTGTACATAAATATGTATTGTATAATGTATATGCCTATGTGATTTTTGTTGAACCTTGTGATATATCCACTTACATGCATCTACTTACATGTATAAAACAATGTGATATAGCACATATAATTGATGATACGATGTTAACTACACTGATCTATGTAAATCATTTTCACTTCATCGATGGAACCAATGCTAAATTTGTTTTTCATGAGATTTTTAAATTATTCATGTTTTGCGAAAATTTCTGAATTTGAATGCATTTATGTAGGTGACAAATATGTCATGTTTGACATAATAATGCCAATTAAGTATTTATGCATCACCAAATCATTTTTCATCGAAGAAACCAGATTTCAAAAAGTCTATGTTCCTGCTTAAATTTATTACATTGATTATAGTGTGAAACATTATTTAAAGAATAAAAATGATTTCAAGTTTAACTGATTGTCAGTATGGGTAACACTTGCTAAATACTACATATATATATATATATATAATTTTATTGATAAGTAGATGTCAGACATGACATACATGTCGCAGTCATTAGAAATTACAGGATGTACGATCACTGCAGTATAGTTGTAATAGCAGGGCACAGAGAATATACACATATAGGCCTCACTGTAATAATGGATTTTCACGCAAGGTTCTCTGTATTTCCACCAGGTGACTACGACAGAATGCAGCAATTTATATTGGCTGAAAAAGTTTCCGCCCTTGACTCTGATTGGCTGAAGCAAAGTGCATCCAAGCAGTAGTACATATGTGTTGGTGCAATTTAATATATATTTTATTTCCCTGAGAAAGTTATATTTATCGAATCAGCTAGTTATGACCTACTATGTCTGGAAAGCAAAACGAGTAATAAGAAGGGATGAAAGACTTGTGTCCAGCTGGATTCAGGGCTGCTAAGTGAAAAGACTCTCCTTAACCAATGTCAGCCAGTTCAGGGTTGGTGATTCACAGCATGACAAGTCCCATAGTTATGATGCAAACCTATTTAAAAGTGCACTGTCTGTCGATTTTTGTACCATCAAAAAATCTATCCAAATGAAAATACATGCTTCTTATTGATGAATTTGTTAACCCAAACTGTCTAAATTGTACCAAATTATAAATTATTGCCGGAATTTATTAGATCGACTTTGTTTACATTTTAGTTAATTATGCATAGCAACGTAATGGAGAGGGTCGATTTCACAGTCATTTTATGAACAATTGAGGTCAGAATTGTTTCAATTCATGCAAAAAGCGAAACACCTACACATTTTTTTATGTAATAAACTTGGAATTTTGAAAATCAGACTAAAATTGAATGAGCTGTTAAATAAAATGTATCACGAAGCGAGGACGCTAATGATGCTCATGACGTTAATTTTTACCTCGTTTTCATCTCAATGGACTATGCAATGTAAACACAATGGTATTTTTGATGACATAGTGAACCTAGCAAGGCCCTGATGGGATTTAATCTGTTTTATAGAAGCAATGAAATGAATGCAACTGATTTTGGCCACTGTCATTTAGACAGACAGTGCAATATATGATGTATTAATAACAACAATCACAATTACGTCACTTCCGATAGTTATGATTATGACATGATAGAGCAAAGGACGCCTATTATTGCCCAAAACCAACCCGCTTACTATTTCTTCTCTTTGATAGCAGGGTTTAAGCAACTACAAAATACAGTTTTTGTCTGAGAAATTTATTTATTTGTGTACAATAAATCGTCTGGATAAAGACCAGTGTGGCCTTGTGATAAACATTATGTAGTACTTCCACATTTTACCACAGCGTTGCATCCTCTCTCACATAAGTTATTGTTATGTCCTGTCCTTTTCAGTATTCTGAAACAATAAATACAATTTAGTAAAAACGTGGACTTGAGGAACTAAAAAATTGTTAAAACAACAATTCTTTTTAGTTTTTTCATTTAGCTTTTTGTTTCTTTGATCTATGGTTTGATCCCATGGATAGTTTTTCATTTTTCTTTTAATAATGAAGTGTATACCAAACTACGAAAGTGGTTGATCCATGGAATCAGAATATATAACTGCTTCAAAAGCATTGCAGTGGCCTTTCAGCTAATCAGACATGGCGATTACTCAAAATGAGAGCCGGTCTGTAAGTTTTTTAGTGTCAATTAATTATTTTTGTAAAAATCCTTACTGTAAGAAGCTATTCTTTTCTTGCTCAACTGACACTCCCACCAGAGAATTGCAGGTGGAGTTGAAATAAGCATCTTCCAGCTGGAATCCTTGGAAAAATGCCGCTGAAATCAGACAAAAACCAGGATTATCAAATTTTTCAAGATAACAAGTTATATTGAATTAGAGTAAAATCCCCTGAAGTAATAATAAAACAACTTTAAAAATTTTGAACATGATATAATTTGACCTGAAAAGTAAGTTTCATTCATCCTCTGTCAGATTGTTGTTTTAAAGCTGCCCCCGCACTAAAGCTCAAACCTCCACAGTCAAAATTATGCCCAAGAGTTGGGGAGAGTGTGGGGAACAGGTTCCTACCATGTTGTAAAATATCCAGTGTGCTATTACTTAAGGGGCATTCATTCTATCATGTATGAGACCTGCATGTATGACCACATACATCAAAATTGGCTATACGTGCTCACGATTATATGTGAGGCAGTCATAGATTGCTCGACGGACGTCCCAAAAATGCTCACCGGACGTCTGTAAAATGCTCACCAAACGTCCATAGCCAAGCATCCGTGAGGCATCCATGGGGCATCCGTGAGGCACTCGTAGATCGCTCGTAGATAGCACATAGAACGCTTGTAGATTGCTCGTAGATGATCCGTGCGAGTATATATGGATAGACAGTGGCTACGTGTGGCTACGTATGGCTACGTATGGTCACGTATGGTCATGTACATACATAGAATGCACATAGAACGTACGTAGGATGCTCGCTGACTGACCCCCGAGAGCAAGTTAAGTAATTAATGTAAACGATTCACTCTTAGAACGTGTTTAAAAATGTTTGCCCTTTCTATGGATGTCTGTGAGTGGTCAAGCGCAACTAGGATAGTAAAAACAATTTATCTGTCGTCATACTTAGGTCTTATCCGTGATAGTGTAAACGCCCCTTGAGACTCCATAATTGTATAACTCAAGAAGAAGTCAAAGTTGTTGATAAGTATATATATACATATACATATATATATATATATACTTGGTTGTGCATATAGACAGTCAACTAAAGTCCATGTAAGTAACCACCTGTATAAAAAGGCAATACAAAGATTCCACTGCTAACGAATACTAGGTAACATCAAAGTTAATTGCAGGATACTTACTCTGTTCTATAGAAGTTTCATTGAAAATAGACAAATTCAAACTGTGCCAAATCACTAAGAAATCATTTAAACTAGGTGCAAATGTTATAACAAGAAATTGAATAATAATGGCCATTCTCTTTATTAACACTGTTTTTTTTACCTGGGTACAAAGTACCACTAATTCAAACTGTCATGGGACCGACAACCAGCTTCACTTGATATTATAAAGAGCTACATCGACTTAACACTATCTCACCCTGACCCACTTTCATTTTGTCTCACTCTTCTCATGCTTATTTCAATATGAACTTGCAACCTCCTGAGGTCCACCTGATTATCATATATTTATAAATGTGTAATCCTGAATTTGTGCGACTATGCACACCATCATTTGGGTCTGGATTGTGTCATGGCCTTCCTCATTCTTTCTATCTTCTCAGGTTCTAAAGCAATTCTTATTCACTCTCTATTCCTCTATTTTACCCCTACTTTCCCCGACGCGAGCACATGCTAGCTACCAATATGGCCGCCATCACTTCAGAGAGAAGCTGAATGGATGCAAGTCATGTGGCACTATAGCAACTGTGCCTGTGGGTCACATAACCCCTCTAACAAGTATGCTCCTTATGCACATATTAACACCATTGTTACCAGGGTCCTTGAATGAAATTCAGAACAAGGCTTAATGGCAGGTCACAGGACAGGTCACATGACCTTACAGAGCAAGTGACCTTTCTTAACTGTGGCTGAACAGGTAGACAAAATGCAAGAGTAGTGGCATAATTTCGATAAAAGATACTTAAAATAGGATGAACATTTGAAATTAATAGCACAACATTTAAAACATTATAAAATACAGGCCATGGTTTGTTCTAAATGTTGTGCCTTAGTTGAGGGAGGGGGGGTTGAAGAATTCAAGCGCATATATTGTAGTGGGTTTTGGAACAAAAGACCAATAACCAAGGTTTGGCATACTATTAGATTATGCCGATTATCTCCAAATACTATGGATTACAATTGAAACCTATAAATATGTGGGTGAAAAAATTATTGACATAGTAAAAAAAAAACATAAGTGAAATTTCAAACACCTTTTTTAAATATTGCAAGTAATAGGAAATTCTGATGGTAGTGGATTGTTTGCCTAAATCCCTAAAGGGCAGTGATATAAACTTCACTGGGTTGACATTCGGGGGTTTGTCTGGCTCTTCGATATGTCAGTACAACACAGCTGCAATTCATGTACTGTTTTCCTTTTCTTTTATTATTGCTAATTCATTTTTAAAACAAATAAGATATATGTCACACTTGAGTATGCAATTGTGTAATTATTAACAAAAGAGCAAAATAATTAACACACGTATGACTGTGCTAAACTTAGTAATTGGTTTTGCTGTGCAATAATATCAGTAAATAGCCTATCAGCAAATCATAAACTAAGATATTTGGCAAAAAATAGAATTCAGCAAAACCCAGTGTTAGGATTGAACCCATGAAGTTGCAAACCAGCACTCTACCTACTTGGCCACAGAGGAGATTGTAGATTTGCCTCTTTGTGAAACATCTGCTGACTTCTTCACCACCTAGCTTTTCCTATTGGAGTGGCATTTTTTAAATTTTACAAGTTATATTTAAGTTGTACTAGTTAGCTTAATAAGTTTATCACTTATTAAAATTTTTTCAAAAAGACATTGAAACATGCCCATGCACCAATAGGTAAAATACTTTCTATTTTCAAAGTGTGGCTGGTATATTGCTCACATCAAGTTTAAAATATGCAAGTTATTTATTTCAATACATAATCATACTGAACAAGTTACACACTTTCCTGTGATAATTTAATTAATTTCAATATTAACTTAAATGTGGGTAGAGGTATCCTTAATAAAATTCATCATTTCTTTTTTGGTGTTTTTTTTTTAAAGAAAAACAGTTACACACACTGATTTCATGCATTGTTACTGGATAACCCAGTAGCAAAATATATAAATTAAGTCTCAATCACTATCATGTATCCATAAATGAGTGGCTTCCCTGCTTCAGACAGGTTACCATGCAATAATTAAACACAGACTGGGCCCCTCCCTCCTTGGACCCCTCTCCACTCTTCAGTCAACACTGGTATGCTACAAAGTGGACATGCTACAATTGTGATTGATAACATCATATATGCTTTGCAAAGATATATATATTAAATTATTAATGTCATAATTCACATGTCACATTAATAAAGATTTCTTATTCTTATTTTAATTACTAAATTAATTTAATTATTTTAGGTTATTCATATTTAAAATTCCAGCTACAACTAATTAAAATTGTTATATTTTTCAAGAATAAGAAATCTTTATTAATGTGACATGTGAATTATGACATTAATAATTTAATATATATATCTTTGCAAAGCATATATGATGTTGTCAATTACAATTGTTCATATCTAATGTATAGCTTTGGATATTCTTGAATTGGATAGAAACTATACAAGAACAATAAACTGCATTAGACTGTGCAATGGTATCGCATTAGAGGTGCACCTTGCATAACCCCCTCAATTAGACCCAGATATCTTGAAATTAACTGAAGCAGAACACTCATTAGCATATATTATAGCATGATAATTGCTAACTAGAGGGGTTAAACATATACGGTTCTAAATTATGATTTAAATATTAATATGAATAATGCAGTTATAGTTTATTGTATGACATTCTACATCATTACATAATCTTTGATAACTAATTATTTAGGCTATTTATGTCTAATTGGTGTTATGGTCGAGTCTTGCATCATTTCATTAAAAACCCATATGTCATCATGAGCTGACACTCTCCGCAAAGATTAATGATTCATAATTACAAGTTTTTAATTTCTTTGATGAGATCATGCAGTTTAATCAGCAGAAAACTTTGAGCCATGGCTTTGTGCTGCCACCTGGTAATAATTTAGTTAAATATGTCATGGTTTTGTGTGATAAGCTGTCATTTCTACCAATGAGTGTTTAAAATACTGAGTTTCAATGCTGATAAATCTATTTTTAAATAATATAAATATGAGTTTTCAAATAAAATCAATGTCAGCTTATGTGCTGTTACTTAACAATTATCCTCTTTGATATATGATTGTTAGATTTGACAAATTCCTTTGTGTGATTGGATTACAGTTTTGATCAGTGGAAATCATGGCATTGTGCTGCTACCTGGTGATAATTGATTTAAATATGTCATGGTTTCATTTCCGGCAAAATATAAATTTTGTGAACATCAAAGGATATATTATATTGTTTCTCCATTACTTTTACATGCATTTTAGTAAGAATAATAATTCCAGGTAGAGTAAACACTGGTAAATGTTCCATTTATTTGTGCAAAGTTGAAAAGATCTGAGAAAGCCATATTAATTCACATTTTTTATCATTTGCAGGGTTTCATTTCAACATCAGTTGCCATGCCATCCAAATGCACATCCTGATCAAAGTTTCAAGGTAAATATGCAAACTGTCTACATAATTGTCATAATCATCGATCTGAAGGGCACTTACATGGTAACATATTTGTATAATTACAGGACATATCAATGCAAATTTATAATAGTTACAGAATGTATCCTGTACTGTATTTCAGAAAATTGCAAGGACAACTGACAGTTTAACTGCTTGGATCATCCGGATTGCAGAAATACCACATCATCAGTACTGCATTTCCGAAAATTGCAAGGGCAACAGAGACAAAGACTATTTGCTGGGTACATGAACTCTGTGTTGATCTCTCATGATTTGTACAGAAATATGACAATTAAGCCCTTACACCTGGGGAGAATGCATGGTTTTCAAAATGGGTAAACCCCCATAGTTATGCAGATAGGACTTTTTTGCAAATATGTGTAGATTGCATTAGTTTTCAAATAATACTGAGTGAGTCTTCGTCATACTCCCCACTCCGCTCAAGTACATATCACCGACCTATCTACAACGATCTCAACTAAGAGGTTTTTCAACCTGTGTTCAGTAAACTACATTATATTACATGTAATATGCAAAATATAATTATAGTGATGCTTGTTGTAAAGATGTCTTCTTACATGTTATTAGAGAAGACTGTAGACATCAGACATGTGCCTGAGTATCTTTTAGTCAAATAGAACTAAAATGAAAAATTAACTTACGAATGCACGGTGTTGCCAATTCATCTTGATAAGTCCAGGTCATGGCGGTGTTCAGTGCACATTCGTGGTAGGAGTGAGTTCTGCTCGGTACCTCAAATCCTGTGCAAAAAAATAAATATAATATATAAACAGAACCTAATACTTAAGATAATTTGAGTGGACATATAGATGTAAAAGCGCAGCATCATTGGTTGTCAATGCTCCACTGAAAAATCCGTACCAAATGTCGCTAATTTATGATTATATATATATATATATATATATATGTATTATATGGAGAAACCAGTATGTCCTGTATGCTAGTATATCTGTTAATATATCATAGAATTTAGTCAAGCCACTATGCAATATTGTTTCAGATGTATTATATATCAAGGTGCTTTGATTTGGAATTCCTTACCTGTTGAACTAAAACAAGTAGATGAATTAGCTAAGTTCAAAGATTTATTAAGACATTGTAATTCCTTAGAAAGGTGTAATTGTGGATCATGTATAATCTGTCAGCAAAATAATTTATGATCATTGTGTAGTTCAGTCATGATCTCATTCTAATCATCTGTATATATATCTTCTTTCATTGTTATTGTGATTTTTACCAGTCAGATAAAAGCTTTATAGCTTATGTTTTATTGTTTTGTCTTGTACCTCCGTCTATCAATAAAGTTTTATCTTATCTTATCTTTGAAGGAGTATACAAGCATTCTACTAAGGATAATATTATGATTGACATTATCAGCTGATTTATTAACACATCATGAATATAACATTAAAATATATTTCCACTGAGCCAGTAGTGTCCATAAATATGATTCTTTTGTTGCTTCTGATTTTATGTGACTTGTATAAAAAAAAAGGAAGCATATGAACAAGAACAAAATGTGTAATAAAAAAAGAAGATAAAATTAAAAAATGATTGATATTCAACGCTCACCTGGATTGCACTTTTTTGTACAATAAGTAGTTCCTGTTGAGTTTATTTGCAAACAAACCAATCCGCCATTTTCTGGGGCCTCCGGGAGTTGGCACAAACCTGTAAATTAAATCAAATTTGTAAATAGTGGAAACTGGGGCTTGTTGTCAGACGGGTTAGTTGTCGAATTGTTATTTCTCCTCTCCAGACGGTTCTGCTATGACCTCTTCGGTTGGTCTTACTACTTTATAATCATCGAGTTGGTCTCCACCGATGGGACTTCAAAGTCTGCCCCTGGTATTCAGCTCGTCCCCCCCTTGTTGGGGGCCTGCATGGACCAGCGTCGAGAGCGGGGATTGCCAAATGAAAAACATGTTAATCAGGGAGAAATCTGCATATATACACACCATATAATTACAGTTAACTATCCTGACATTCAGACCTTGGCTAGCATCCTTTTGCCATGTTGAATTGTAGATGGCACTATGATGTTCAACTATGTTTTGTATATCTACAATTCAAGTCTTGCCACTGTTCTGGTATTGTGAAAGGCTGTAAAATATATTCAGTTTCCCTTTAGATCTCTAAGGAAGCATAGAATCATCAACTGTTCTATTGTGTGGTGGGCAAGATGACCTATATTTAGCTGGCCTAATTTGGCTGACCTAGTTTGAATGGAACTTAGTGGAAGCAGTTCTGGAAGATTCTGCAACACTCTAGAACACTCTAGACTTTCTAGATTTTTTTAGACTTTTCTAGAGATATGCAAATTAGTGGCCAAGTATAAAAGGGGGTGAGTGACTGGCAAAAAGGAGAGAGATTTTTATCAGAAGCCCTGGAGAACTTATGTCACCACAAGAGCCTATTGCTATACATTAGTGTGGAGTTTGTGCCATCGTATTGCCTTGTTGGAATTCATCCTTATAAGAGTAGAGCGCCCGTGAAACTGTGAGTAAAGAGACATTAGTCCAAGTACGGGAAGACATCAATGTAACATCAGGACTATCGCGAGACTTTCTCAACTGTGGAATGACAGCTGGACCACACCAGGAGATACACCACACATAACAGTGCCAAATAAGGACGCTTTTGACATTGATAGACTGTGAGTGCAGAATATTGAATTATTTGTACATATAACTTCCTGTTGAGTGTATTATTGTTTAGTAACCATTAAATTGTTTAATTGTAAAATTTTGGGTTTGTTGTTCATTTCTGCTGAGTCGTAATCGCTGGATTATCTCCCGGCATTCAGCTCGTCCCCTTCTCTGGCTGTGTAGGCTCCCCCGACCCCCTTGTTGGGGCCTGCATGGACCAGCCTCGGGAGCGAGGAGGGACGCGTGCAGTGCCAAATGAAAAACATGTTAATCAGGGAGAAATCTGCATATATACACACACCATATAATTACAGTTAGTAGTAATCATGCTACTCTGGCTCCGATTTAAAAATAGCCGCAAAGATATATTTATAGCTGTAAAGGTCATGTTCGTACAAGGTCATAACAGGGGGTTATTGATGACAATGGTAGAGAGGTCAACAACGGCGCGAGGAATGACCCTGCTGATAATCTGCAGGGATATAACCTATCTATGCCCTTGAAACAATAGCGTACCCTCAAATATCAAACATTCTTATAATAGTATCTAAAGTTCAAAGGATGCGTATTCACTACCATCACGATTCTGCCAGTAAGACCGTTCCTGCTTCATATTACTAATGCTGCTAAGCAGAGTTTTGTCTGAATTGTTGTTGTATCGCGCTCTAATGAGTATGAGGATTAACCACCGGTAAAATGGAACAAATAACAGACAAGAGACAGAAACTAAACGATGATGAAAATGGAGAAAAGGGGCAAGATAAACCTTACTTCATCACTCGTATAAGGGAAAGAAGAGCTCGAAAGTTTAATGTGGAGGAAGTTACATTTCATTCCAAGTTCAATGAGAGCTATCAAGGAAAAAACTGTTAAATGTAACAGATCAGCTGCACGACATGTTCGATGAAATCATGGAAAACGTGAAATCGAATCATAACAATCAATCTGACAAAGCAAGATTGTCCATCAGACATTCCGGTTTGGAAAAGGACGTACATATTCACTGCCAACCTCAACATAATATCACAGGTGCTGTAATAATGGAAAGGTAAGACTGATATATCGCTTAACATGTAATTAGTCCAAACGTATAAGAAGAGTTAATGTAATTTTAAAACATGTTAATTGTCATTCACAGACTAGGAGCCGTTTTACAGTCCAACCAATCCCTCGACATCGATGATTCTTTTGAAGTGGATATTGGTGTTATGAAAGGTGATGACGCAGGAGGTGGAGGTTCAAACAGAAAAATTACAGACACAGATTTACTGTCTGACAACTGCACAATAAAAAAGAAAACGTCAATGGTATTTATACCTAGTATAGAAAATGAATATTTGTGTGCAGCAAGAGCAATTGTTACATGCGTCGCCAAGCTACACAAAACCCCCGCAACACAATTCAAGAAACTTATTGCAAAGGATAAAGTGAACAGTAAAACACCACACTCTCAAAGAAGCCGTGCTATTAACCTGCACAAAGATGCCGATGTATCAATGGAAGGACCGGTAGCCATAGGAGAACTCAGGAAATTTGAAGATTTCCTAAATGTACAAATTATTGTAGTTTCAGGAGACACGGACAACCAGGTTATCTACACAGGCATGCAAAGAAGGAAAAAGAAAATTTATTTGTATTTTAAAGACGAGCATTTTCACAGCATTATCAATATTCAAGGGTTTTTTGTGAACAAAAAATTTTGTGACCAATGCTACAAAGTGTATGGTAAAAATTTTAGACATAGCTGTGAGTATGTGTGCAGAACATGCTCTTCGCATGAATGCCTTTTCCAAGATGATTCAATTATGTGCGACGATTGCAACATGATTTGTAGAAACACCGCATGCTACATTAGACACAAACAGACAAGAGAGTATACTGTCGGTTCTCTAAGAGGTCAAGAAATGCCATCGCTGTGTGAAAAAATGTACAGATGCAAACAGTGCAACAAAATTTTTGACAGACATAAACGTGACATTAGCAGTCACAAATGCGGTGAATATTATTGCACATGTTGCAACACATATGTTACAGATGAACATTTGTGCTATTTTAAAATTAAACCTATAAAAGTGACATCTGGGAGGTTTTTATATTATGACTTCGAGACATGTCAAGACAGCCTTATAACATGCGACCATGGTTACAAAAACAAACCAAGACAAAACTGCCAGTCATGCACACCTGTACAACTCTGCTCACAGTGTAGAAGATGTATCAATTGCAAGAAGTCATACTGCGGGCTAGAGCAACACGTGCCGAATTATCTTGTATGTCAAACAACCTGCGACAAATGCAAAAATAATGCTTTCACGACAGATGCAAAATGTGACAATTGTGGCGACAGGTGCAGCAAATGTTCAACACGTACAAAAGGTTCTTTTTGCAATGAACTGTGTAAGAACAATGTATGTGGCAGAAGAGAGATTGTGTTTAAAGGTCCAGAAACAACAGATCAGTTTTGTAAGTGGCTAATAACACCTCAACATAAAGATATGACAGCCATTGCCCATAATGCAAAAGCCTTCGACGCACACTTCATACTTGCACACTGCGTTGCAAATTCAGTCTTTCCAAACGTGATTTATTCAGGCAGTAAAATCATGACAATGGAATTAGGGGAGGGCGTGAATATTCGTTTTATTGACAGCTTAAATTTTCTTCCTATGGCGTTGAAAAAACTACCAACAGCTTTGGGTTTGTCAAGTCAGCTGACCAAAGGAGAATTTCCGTATTTGTTGAACACCATGGGAAATTTTCACTATGTTGGAAAATTTCCTGATGCATACTATTTCGGTATTCAGCATATGTCATCAAAGGATAGAGAAGTCTTCTTAAAATGGCATAGCCAGCAAACAGACAAAACGTTTGACATGCAGAAAGAGCTGTTGACATACACAAGGGCAGATGTGTCCATTTTAAGGGAGGCATGCACAAAGTTTAGGGATATGATTAATGAAACAACAACAATAACTAATTCAAAAGTTACAGGCGTAGACCCTTTTGCACATGCAACAATAGCATCCTGCGCCATGCAGGTTATCAGACAACTTATGTTATATGAAGAACACGATGTCACTCTGACAGACGGGAGAGAGGGTAGGGCTGTTTTAAAACGAGGAGAGTGGAAATTTAATGGCAAAGTGATTGAGGAAAGTATGATTGCGAAATCAACTTTTATTAAATCACCTATTCCTCAAATACCTGTCAGAGGATACGGTAAACATCCAAATGACAGTGAAAAGGCTGTTGTATGGTTGGAGTGGTTGTCAAAGGTCTCTAATAGACACATCCAACATTCAAGAAATGGGGGAGAATTCAGGGTACCAGGAACAAGGTACCATACAGATGGGGTCCATTTTGAGTCTAAAAGCTGCTATGAGTTTTTAGGTTGCAGATACCATGGTCATCACTGCATCGCTAATAGAGACGTAAGAGACCCTCGCACTAGACAGACATTAGCAGCATTGTTTAACAAGACACAAAGCAGAATTCGTGAAATTGAGCAAAAAGGTTACACAGTTGTGTCAATATGGGAATGCGAGTTTGACAGACTGTTAAAAGGAAACAAGGAGTTGGCAGAATTTTCTAAGAATTGTGACAAAGTTAGACCTTTGAAAATTCGTGATTCTTTCTTTGGTGGAAGAGTGAGCCCCACAAAGATGTTTTACGAATGTCAGGATGATGAAAGGGTGAGATATATGGACGTGACATCTCTCTATCCATTTGTTACGCTTTCTGGAGAGTACCCTACGTCACACCCTGAAATAATAGCTGATCCTGACAAAATAGATCACACCTTGCAATCCTATTACGGAGTGGCTAAGGTGAAAATCCTGCCACCGAGAGGTCTTTATATACCTGTGCTTCCGGTTAGATGTAATGGTAGGTTGAAGTTTCCCCTATGTCAAACGTGCTCTGTGAAAGAAACAGAAAAGAAGTGTCAATGTTCTGATGTTGAGAGGGCTATTATAGGGGTCTGGACAACTCCTGAGATTCTTGAAGCTGTCAGGCAGGGATACAAAATCGTACATGTATACGAGGTTTACAATTATAAAGAAACAACTGCAACAAACAACCACGGTGGCATATTTGAAGAATATGTCAAAATGTTCCTGCAGCAGAAACAACAGGCCTCAGGTTATCCAAATTGGGTTAACACAGAGCAGGACAAAGATGCATTTATTAAGTTCTACAGAGAGCATCAAGGTATTGAACTGGACAGGGAGAAAATTCAGCACAACCCATCATTGAGGCTGGTGTGCAAGCTTTTTTGCAACAGTGCATGGGGCAAGTTTGTGCAACGACCTAACTTGAGTAAATGCCATTACATCAAAACACCTCAAGAGTATTCCACAATTCGCAACGATCCAACCAAAACAATTACGAATTTTAACATTATCACTGATGACTGTATAGTTGTGGAATTCAAAAATGCAGAATCCTATGAAGAAGAGGCCACTTTTACTAATGAAATCGTTGGCACGTTCACAACGTCCCTTGCTAGACTGCATCTGTTAAAAATCCTACAAACAACGGGTAGAAAAACAATTTACTTTGACACAGATTCAGTGGTGTATGCTGAAAAAAAGGGTGCGCAGTTATTGCAAACAGGGGATTTATTAGGAGAACTGACAGATGAACTACCCGAGGGGGAACACATTCAAACGTTTATGTCATCCGGTCCTAAAAGCTATTGCTATAAGCTTACTGATGGCACGCTTGTTACAAAAATCAAAGGGTTGTCTTTGAATCACACCAACAGTCAAGTTATAGATTTTGAAACCATGAAGCAGATTGTTTTTGGTGTTAGACACCATGTTAAACTTCCTACATCGACACAGATCTACAGAACAAAACATACAGGAATTGTGTACAACAGGCCATATTCGAAAACGTTCAAAAAAGTTTTCAATAAAAGAGTAATAATTCAAGACAGCTTTGACACACTCCCTTACGGTTATTAAAGTGTATAACAAATGAATGATAATAAATATAATGCACGAGCGTATTTATCCTTCAAAGGAATGATTTACAGGTTATTGACAAAATATAAATACTGAAAAAATGTGTGGGGTGATAAATGTATATATGGATTATTTCTAGTCCTGGCGGTTAATAAATGTATGCCAGATGACAGTTTTATGAAAGCATTATAAATGTGAAAGCAGAGCGCATGAGCATGTAAAATGTTACATGGATGTTGTATGAACACTTTGAAGATGTCTAATAAAGGATGTATTGTCATATCAATTCTATATACTATGACAGAATACGTCTAAGTACACATAACATGTCAATATAATGATAAGCATTGTCCTCTGATGTGACAAACAATATATTAATGATGCATTGTATGTACATTCAATAATAAATATGCTGTCAAAATCACACAATCTGAACTATATACCTTTGTTTCACGCTTGTTGTTTGCATCCTCATAGATAATGTTGCATGGACAAATTGTGGCCTAAAATATGCTGCATGGCAGTTCTTGATATATATATTGAAAAGCCCAGGTGTCACAAAGAGAGGTCCTCTGGAAACAATGATTATCTTCATAGGACTACAGCTCTTATATTTGACCGTTTTTTATGTACAAAGCACGACATGTATTAACATGTTCATGTGCGGTGCAGATAAACCGTCTGAACGCTTCAATATTTGTTTGTGTTCATACAAAACTGAGGGATATGTATATGCAAACTGTTCAAAATCATCATGGCTGGAACGCTTACCGACCTTCTCAACACTGATTACACAAGCGATGAAGTGCATTGACATGAGAAACACGATATATTGTCAAAGGAATATTCAACATACTGAAGACGTAAAGTGTCACACCGATGGTAAGTGGTGTAAAGCATTTCAAAAACTCAAAATATATATTTAATATATCATATGAATTATTAATTCTACAGGAATGAACGCTTTATACTGTTCACAATAATATATTGTTTATGTAGATCGGGCAGATACGCCCGTGAAAACCGAGAGCAATGTATTTTCAATACATGTAACAACGTCCTCAACAGCTGTCAAACAAATTTTACATTCAACGCCTACAAGGACCATTGAGACCAATCACACAGGTGATCAGATTATGCAAACCACACCTTCACGTCCAAAGGTGCCTACAACAACAGTTGAGACCAATCACACAGGTGATCAGATTATGCATACCACGCCTTCAAGTCAACAGGCAACCAATGACACGCTAGCATTGAACGGAGTGACAAGACAAGAAGTAGTAACCACGTCTTTTGAAAAAACCACGTGGCAGGTTAAACATGGTTCCATTGGTGATGTTATACAAAATTATGAAACTACCAAACCCCTCTTTTCACTCACCTTTACACAGGACAGTATCATGATAGCAGCCCTTTTTGTTGGGGTATTCCTCAAGGCATGTAATAAATAATAGTAATAATTTCAAAAATTTATTTACAACGTTTAACACGCCATGTTTCATTTTTTTATTACTCTTGTAGATGATCCTTAAATGTAGAAACCAGATAAAAAGGATTAATGAGAGACGCTATGGAAAAGGAAAGAGATGGGGCCGGTATGTTATTTCTCATCACAATCTTGATGATGCAGAAGCAGCCGACAATATCGAACTGTCAAATTTTACTGAGAGCTAACTTTTACATGTTGCATTAACAATGGGTTATATGAATAAAGGTTTATAATTTAGCAGTAAAAACGACATGGCTAATGATTTAGCAGTGAAAATCGTGTTTATGTCTTTTTGATTCATTTAATAAACATGCTTATTGCACTTAATCGGTAATATCTCTAACATGCTAATGTGTGCATCAGTGTTAATTAGCAAGTCAAAGATACTGTTGAACAATAATAGACACTACACTTTACTTGAAAGCAATATATTAAAGTGTCAAAACATGTCATTACCATGTCATTACATAACACGGAATCGACAACAGGGTCATTGACTGCTAAAGTTCTTCCCACGGGCAAACCCGTGAAATAAGACCATGTTTATTTAAAGGAAGAAAATAACACAGTTTTAAAATTTGACACATCCAAAGAGCAATACAGTCACACCTCCGTTGTAAGAACATCTGGAAAACCAGAGCTTTGAACAAAACGAAACTGTTAAAACTGTCTTATTTCTGCTGGAAGTAGTAAATATTAAGACAGGGTCCTCATACAACGTCGCTGTTAATACTGATATGTTGTAAAATGCTTAAAACTGTCCGCAACATCAAGACTCGTCTGTGAAGAAATAACACCGAAAATTTGACAGGTCCAAAGAGCAATACAGTCGCACCTCCGTTGTAAGAACATCTGGAAAACCAGAGCTGTGAACAAAACGAAAACTGTAAAATCATCTTGTTTCTGCTGGAAGTAGTAAATTATTAAGACGTGTTCATCATACAATGTCACTGTTATGCTAAAAGGTTGTAAAATGCTTAAAACTGTCCGTAACATCAAGATTCGTCTGTATAATCTAAAACAATTAAGGACCGTGAGAGTCGGTGCAAATTGTTACATAAGAGTGTATAAACTGTTACATAAGATTGCATAAGCAATCCAGATGTTCCAAGTTTCAAAGGTGTACAGGTTAAGTAAACTTGGTAAACAATTAACGGATTAAGAGTTCACAAATTAGACGGCGTTCTCACGCTTGTTGTTGTGCCAGTGTGAGATTTTTTACTGAGGTGGGAAGACGTGTCATTGTCAGGAGTCAGTTTGAGATTTTTTACCAAGGTGGAAAGACGTGTTTTTATCAGGAGAAAAAACCACGGGGAAGACAATACGACTTTAGTCATTGCTTTCATGGTTATATGGAGTGGCAGCTTATACCTACAAATGTGCTGACAGACTGTGAATGGTGGAAAGACGTGTTTTATCAAAAACCATGAGGAAAGACGATATGACTTTAGTCATTGGGGCGATAATATCGCTATCACTGTGCTGCGGAGCAACCGCTTATACCTACAAATGTGCTGACAGACTGTGCACGTGCACGTACATAAACAGTGGATGGGCGCTTTCTGCGGACTGTTCTGAGAGCGAGTTTCTAACCCAGGTTCCTATGGACAGGTTTACCAAAGGTGAAACATTAATGATGGCCACAATATTCATGGGAGAGTCAGTGTACTGCACACGGAAAAGCCTAAAAGGAAGCAGAATAGGGTCAATTATCATTGTATGCAACAGCGGCAGAATCGATTTTTCTACCATATTGTCAACAACTCCTAAGATGGCCAATATCTCTACTGGCGGAAGTGGTCGGGAAACAGCGGGGATTGTTTTAGCCTCCTTGGCACTCATAGGCGTCATCATTGTTACGACTTTGTGCGGCGTTTACTTTTACAAGGTAATAAGACTATATTCCCTGTACTTTTATTGACTGAACAGTAAACTGACACTTTTGTGTTGACTATAATAATTTAATAATTGTACGCGCGCTAATATAGCACAGTCTAACTGTTAAGAAGGTGTAATATATCAGTGTTATAAGAACTGTCTTATTATTAGCGTCATTGTACGCGTGCTAATATAATATAACACAACCTAATTATTAAGAAGATGTATCCATGTAACAAGAACTGTTTTTTTGTTTAGCATCAAAACACGGCAACCCGTAATGAGCTGGTTCAAAGGTTGCGGAGCGTGTTCAGAAGACCCCATTTTACAAAGGACTCGCAGCGTGATGGTAATAACGGTGATGATGGCGACAGTTTTGGAGGGAATGCTGACAATATCCCGGATGCACACGATGACAGACGTGAACGTGAAAGTGGACGTGAAAGCATTGGCACAAGGTATGTACAGTTTGACTCCATGTTTTAGAATACGTTTATCATTGTGCACCGTCTTATAATGTGGCTAGACAACGTGTTGCAAAAGCTCTTTTTATAGCATTATTGTATCACTGATTATGTTCTAGCTAAAATTTAGCTTTTATCGCATTTGTTAAATTGTTATTTCAGACAAGGTGATGGTTTAAGAGGGGCTGCTGCCAATTTCCCTGGGGCACCCGATGACAGACGTGAACGTGAAAGCATTGGCACAAGGTATGTACAGTTCGACCTCGTGTTTTGGAATACATTTATCATTGTGCATTGTCTTATAATGTGACTAGACAATGTGTTGCAAAAGCTCTTTTTATAGCATTATTGTATCACTGATTATGTTCTAGCTAAAATTTAGCTTTTATCGCATTTGTTTAATTGTTATTTCAGACAAGGTGATGGTTTAAGAGGGGCTGCTGCCAATTTCCCTGGGGCACCTGATGACAGACGTGAACGTGAAAGCATTGGCACAAGGTATGTACAGTTAGACCTCGTGTTTTGGAATACATTTATCATTGTGCATTGTCTTATAATGTGACTAGACAATTTGTTGCAAAAGCTCTTTATAGCATTATTGTATCACTGTTCCAGAATGGACTACCTTAGACGTGAGTGGGGCGATGACGATTCTTCATCAACACTTCCTCCTCCTTCTAGATACCCTCCCTCACATTCAGAAGTTAGACCCTTAAGATATAGCCCTTACTGGACAGATAACAGAACACGGAATACATCATTCCATTCTAGGTAAGAATTAACCCTGGGGGATAAATGATACCTGTATTAACATTATTGCTTGGATGTTACAACATTTGCAATTGTTTGCAGGGACAGTCTTCCAACTGTAGGAGGTACACCGCTGTCTCAAAATAGAACATCGAGAATGTCCACTTATCTAGAGCGTACTACAGACCATAGGGCTACAGGTGGAATAAGAACCCTCGCCGAGGAAACTGGTAATGACGAAGACGTTGTACGGAAAACCCCCTCCCCCGTAATCACTGGCACCACCCCCCTACGTCAAACAATCGTGAGAACACCTAGTTATCTAGGTACTCCTAGAAACCCTGGAAATTCTGTAGTGGAAGAAACAGATAACGAGGACATTCCCCGTAGAACGCCACCCCCTCCAAACGCAGGAGCCACGACCCCCCGTCGAACGCCTTATAATTTGCGAAGTTTGGAACTACAACTACAGACCTCGCCAAAAAAGTAAGAACTGTCGTTGATACTTCGTAAATGCTGTAAAAGTTATTATTATGTTATTTGGATGTTAGCCGGATAGGGTGTCGTGTTCTGAGTTTAACAGTGTTATTTATATATTGCCACACAATAGATGTGAGGAATTGTCAAGGTCTAGCTTTTGACGTTTTGATTAAGCATTGGTACATGTCTACGTTTGGACATTTATCACCCTCAAGGGAGAAAGGTTATCAACTTTAAGGTGTAACGGCAAATTTTGCAATTATGCTACATCATTTAGGGCAAATTGTTATCACGTTAGATAAAAGCTCTAGTATATATTAGACTTTAAATAATATGAAAGAAATAGATATCGTTTCATAGAAAGATTAAAGTATTATTTCAGACTGAAAATTTGGAGGGTACTTTTGTTCCTCTCAAGACTTGTTTGTAATCAATGATATTATAAACAAAACAAGTGATTGCACTTGACTGTTTTATTGCAAGTTGTAATTATACTTCAGCCTAGGGGGTAGTTGGATTGTTAGCAAGCTGTCAAGTTTACATTCCCGTATATTATATTTGCAGCATGTTCATATATATTTTGTGCTGAAACAAATGTATACAGCTAGTCTTATGAAAAAATGAAAACTTTTATTTATTTACATAGTTGGATTGTTAGCAAGCTGTCAAGTTTACATTCCCGTATATTATATTTGCAGCATGTTCATTTATATTTTGTGCTGAAACAAATGTATACAGCTAGTCTTATGAAAAAATGAAAACTTTTATTTATTTGCAAAATCTAACAGATTGTCAAGTTTAATTCTTATACAATATTATATATATCATCAGTTATTTACAAACTGTTTATATTTATCTATTGAGAGATTAAAAGCTGTGAAACAGGTTTCATATTTAAAAGTTAGATTTTGGTGGATTTTTATAAAAAGCTATGTTTAAATTAGGAACACAAGTATGTGTATGATTCTCAGAGCTCAACCATTTATTTATTTATTTGGAGAATCATTGTATATTTGTTTTGAACAAAAAATGTATGATGCTAGCCTTATTTATAAAAAGCTATGTTTAAATTAGGAACACAAGTATGTGTATGATTCTCAGAGCTCAACCATTTATTTATTTATTTGGAGAATCATTGTATATTTGTTTTGAACAAAAAATGTATGATGCTAGCCTTATGAAAACATGAAACTTATTTATCTGGAAAATCTAACAGACTGTCAAGTTTTAATTACTGTTCATATATTATATATTATATATCATCAGTTATTTACAAACTGCTTATATATATTTATCTATCTATCCAGAGATTAATAGTGGTGAAACAGGTTTTTTGACAGGAAACACTTTTATAGTTTCCATATTTTTTAAATTTGACTATAAACTGTTTATAGTTAGAAACGGATATATTTATCTATCTATCCAAAGATTAATAGTAGTGAAATAGGTTTTTGGACAGGAAACGTTTTATAGTTTGGGTATTTTAAAATTGACTGTAAACTTTTATAGTTAGGTTTAGGTGAATGTTTATAAAACATAAGATTAATAGTAGTGAAATAGGTTTTGGACAGGAAACGTTTTATAGTTTGGGTATTTTAAATTGACTGTAAACTTTTATTGTTAGGTTTAGGTGAATGTTTATAAAACATGTCCAAACAAGCAAAAGAAAAGGTGTATGATTCTCAGAACTCTTTTATTATTTATTTGGAGAATCATAACAAATGTGTGTACTTTTTATGGTGTATGGGTGTATTTTTACACTGTGTTGAAAGAAATATAGATTTAGGTGAATGTTTATAAAAAACATGTTCAAAAAGCAAAACAAAAGAGAGGGTGTATGATTCTCAGAACTCTACCATTTATTTATTTGGAGAATCATAACAACTGTGTGTGCTTTTTATGGTGTATGGGTGTATTTTTACACATTGTTGACAAAAATAAATAAAAACAGTTGTTGATCGAACTGACATTTCCGAGCTTTGAGTTATTATTACGAAAGTTGTGACAGATTCTGTTAACTTTAAAACTCTAGAGCAGCTGTGTGTAAAATGCAAGTTCTTCTTCTTCTCATTCTTCTTCTTCTCATTCTTCGCTGTCAGCTTTTTTGTTTTGGGTGAGGTGGTGTGCAACTCTTATTAGCAACAGTACAGCAGTACTAGCTCTACAGAATGGTGTCCAGGGTGTCTGCAACATTTGCACTGCAACGCACACCCCCTGCACTCACCCGCACTATTTTCTGGACAGTTAAATGCAAAGAAACAATTCTGTTTGTTCTAATATATACAACTTACTGTTTTATTAATTAAGAAACCTTATACATTTCTTGGTACATTCTACAAGGTATACAGGTATGTGTATATACGTGTAAATACATATAATATATACTGGTGCAAGGTCTACACATTAAAAACAAACGGTTGTTGGAAGACATGTGTTTACAACTTAATTTCTAAAAAACCTGATACATTTCTTATGCATACTACTAGATATAGGAGTACCTGTCTACGTAATTATCAAAAGGATGATTTTTGGAAGACATATGTTTACAACTTAATTCTAAAAACATGATACATTTCTTATGCATACTACTAGATATAGGAGTACCTGTCTACGTAATTATCAAAAGGATGGTCACAAAACTACTATTAGAAAGACAGTTGTTATCATATCAAAAGTCACTACTGTCATTTTCGGTGGCTTCATCTAGCACAAATTTTGAAGCCGTCTTACGTTTTTTCGTTAATGACAGGTCATGTTGTTCATCTGCAGTAAGAGCTCCTTCATCTTCCGTCTCACAGCTCTTGCTTTCCTCATCAGAAATTATAACCGTTTTCTTTGTCTTGAACTTCAAATGTCTCTTCAAGGGTGGCGCTTTTTGGGAAGTGATACTTGTTGAACAGGTCGGTGCAGCAGTTGGCACCAGCGGTACAATGTTCACAGGGCGCAGCAGAAAGTCCTCCTGATCTTCTTGGGCATTTTCCCTGGGGGCGTCTTTGTCGTCATCAACAAGGCCATCAGTCTCTCCTCTCTGCTTGGGGGGAGGAGCTTTCTTTTTCTTCAAAGGAAAGTGAGGAGGATTTTTTTTTGATCCTGCAGGTACGATGTCAACAGATGGGGGAGGTTGTGGTGTGCAGTGCAGGCACCTCATTAAGGCTGTCATACCTTTGTGTGTCAGTCCGCACTCCTCCAAAGATTGGAGACCTTGCCATCTCTTCTCTATGTCAGGCAACTGGTGTAACAGCTTAGAAAATTCATATGTTGATAGGGTAACACCTCTGCGTGTAGGATGTAGGGACTTGGTGCTAGAGTTTGTGAAAAAGAAATGACGGATATCTACAGTCCCGTACTTCTTTTTTTGCCTGGGCAAACAGATTTTTACCCAGGTGTGTTTTAATTTCAGCTGGAACAAACTCCACCCCATCGTCGTCAAATCCCTCATCATTAGAGCCTTGTCTGTCTGTTGTCACCACTTCATCATCATCCACCATAACAGAGTCATCTTCATAAGGATCTTTTGATCTATTGTTCTCCGGGGATCAATCTTCTTCCTCTGGGTCATCCTTTGTCCATGCTTTCTTGCCCTGAAATTAAATACACAAATTGTGTCAATTATGAGGTTGAGATGAAACATTCCAAAACTGTCTTCTTTTAGAGCGATAGGGGAAAATCACTTACCAGACCGATAACTTTGCCAAGATCCTTCAGAACGTTCAACAGGTCTCTGCACTGTTGTTTGTCAATCACAACACCTTTCTTAGTTGGAATCAGACAGTATTCCTCTTCATCGAGGACGTAGTTACGGATGTGTAGTTTGATACGGCCATCAAATCTCTGCAGGACCACAAACTTCCTACTTCCCAGTTCTCGGAACCATAAGAATCTTCCTCTGACTAGCGTTCCTGATGATGTATGGAACATGCGGCCTGTTGCTTGCAGCTGATGACTGTTCATGTTTTCTTTATAGCTGGAAGGTGCAGGCTATTCTAGTTTACGTGAAGAAAGCTCTTGCCAGGAGACTAGGAGTGACTGTACGGTCTTGATGAAGATGTTTTATATATAAGGCAGTTCATCTGGGGTTTGTGGCACACCCCTACTCTTTCATCATACATGGAGGCATGGGGTCTTTTGTCTTCAGAACAAATTATGTGTGACCTTTGTGTAGGCTTGCCATTGGTAGCGGTTATAAACTCCTGCTGTGTCTCCATGTCTGTCAATGATCCATCCTCAATGCCAATGTTTGAGGGGCATACTATTTTGTGCATGACCCTCCCCTCCCCCTATTTCCTCCCCCATTCCGCTCATCTTGATCACAAAGTATCTAACAGTAATGTGCTTTATTAATGTTTTACATGTTAATAAACAATACGTCTTCCAACAAAACTTCTACTGTATAAATAATTTGTATATATATACATTCTCTCTGTTTCATGCTATATACAACAACTTAAAGCAATGCGTAAACAATCTTAAATACTCAGCCAATTCTTTTTAATTGTTTTGAAGATATCCCTACTTTTGGGTGTGGTTTTACGAGATCTGCTAACACGTTTTACAATGTTGTCCACGGTACCCTTTTTTTTTGACACTTTCATGCTTTTCACTTTTTTTGCTTTCACAGTTAAATTATTCAGCTCCTTTGGTGTAATACCCGGCGGCTGGCCAATTATTGTTTCAG
Organism: Alitta virens; assembly: GCA_932294295.1. Taxonomy (NCBI): domain Eukaryota; kingdom Metazoa; phylum Annelida; class Polychaeta; order Phyllodocida; family Nereididae; genus Alitta; species Alitta virens. Next base: position 40,192,331 of record OW028576.1, read on the forward strand.
AGTCATTTTCTAGCAGCACATCATCTCTTGTTCTACCTTCATTCTCAGGAAACTTTTCTTCTTCATTATCTTCATTGTCTATTGTCTTGTCCTGTTTTGACACATGACTCTCATGTTCTCTATTTGACAGCTCTCTCAATTGTGCAAGCATTCTTTGATATCGCTCTTTAGGGATAACAACATGTTCTTCAGCCATGTTCATACGAGTTTCAATAATTTCTTTACAACTGCTTGCACCATACGGGCTATAACTTCAGGTTTAGAAACAATTGTGTTATACCTACTAGTCGATGTGCTTTCAGGATTAGCTAGCTTACGAATGACCCCTTTATACCGTTTTAGAGAATCTTTATACTCTGAGGGTATGTTAATCACTTTGGCAAGGATATTCTTTGCAATTTCTCCTATGGCAAGGACTTGTTGTTTGTTTACATGTTTCAATAGCATCCTAACTTGTTTCATGGGTAGTACTGTAAGAGCCTGCAGAAAAACTATACTTTCCTTGATCAGGTTCATTTTTTTGGTAGATAGCACACTGTGACGTCACCTGGAAACAGACATGCTCTTAGTTGTAAATTTTTCACTGTATTAGGGGTCAAATCTATAAGCAGGTAGCCGTATTTTCTTTCTGTCGCCTGCAAATAACTAGACATGAAATATTCTGAATTGCCCGGCATTATCTGACTTCCTAGGGTGATCACCTGTCTACAGCTTCTGTTATTTCTAAATAGACATATATAATGAGCATTCAGATTCACTGTTTTTACAGCCTTGTTGTTGCAAAACATGTTCTGCAAAGTTATAATACATGAGATGTTGCAGTGATGGCTTAAAACACATACTATGTCCACAATATGAGCACCTATTTTTGCATCATCAAAGCTACTCATTTTGTCATCAAGAACGAGAATAGTATGACTTTTATTTTTCTCCCATATTTCTATTAATTCCTTTTTGGTTGGAACATGAGTTACAAATTCTATCATATCACCTAGATCACTTTGCATTTCATCAAAGTTTTCATGCCATATAGAATACACATAAATAATCTTGTTCACTTTTTCAGTGAACATTTTTTCATGGTTCAGCAATAAACTTCTGACAAAATGTGATTTTCCTGACTGTGTGGCCCCATATATCATAAAATTTTTAGGCAACTCAAATGGTATAAGACATTCATCAGTTTCACTCATGGTGCTCACCTTTCAACGACTAGTAACAGAATGGTCAGACTTCGTATACCGCTCTATTTTTGTCAATTTTTAAAGCCGCTGCAAATTTTGCAAATACAATCATAGTTGTCGGTTCTTTGAGAGCTTTTTCAAACTTGACACTAATTCTCATGTTTCCTGAACGCCTCAGAGGTATGACATCATCATCTGTTGCACCATTTTGAGGATCTGCTGTAAATCTGTAAAAGCAGAACCCTTGAGGATAATCCTCGCGGGAAACGGGTACGCTAGAGTTTGTGTTTTCCAAACAGCACAATGTTTTATAAGCTTCCATGTACAAACCTGTTTCAGGCGTTGGACCATACACTGGTTGAATTGGACCTTCATTCAAATCTTGACCATTTACTGTAACTTGGATGTAATTTAAATTACAATGTTCGACGAGAAAGGGGTTGGAAAATAATGTGCCATGATTAGCAGAGTCTTGCACCAATCCTATGATCATTTCTGCAGGGATCCTTGACGCGAACGGGTCGTTTATTTGACCTGAAAATATTCCTTTACCCAGTGTAAATTTTTTTACTTCTGTTTTTGTGTATGGAAATATAGAAGGTTTTTTTTTCAATATTTCCGCGTGTGAGAGCAATATTTCGGGGCTCACATCAATCATAGCAACACTCAGTGATGCCTTGGTTATTTTGACCTTGTAACCCCCTCTAGTAGCCTCTGGTGCCATAAGACAAAATTCTGGTGTACTGGTGTACAGAGTAAGAGACAGTGAAACATTGTTGGGGATATAGCGTCCAATTTCGAGCACATCGCAATAAAGGTTGCCACACATGTCTACTTCTTTAGAGTTTGCAAAATATTGAGAACGTGTTTTCAACCCAACATTATCACCTATTTGCCAATTGCTGTCTCCCAATGATCCCGGTGTGTCAGGGTAATACATAGCCATCTGTAGAGAACCTGATTTTTGCTGGTTTGGTGTGTACAGCAATGCTTTGATATATGCTAAATAGGGGTAGGATTCATCTGAGTTGGTCAGTACTTTGTTTTGCAGAGCAACATCTATTCTGCTGAACATGGAGTGCATAAAATTGTTGACAACGCCCACCGCATCCTCATCAAGAGATGGCTTTTGGGTGTTATCTCCAGCTGCGCTTGAATCACCAGCATCCTTGTTCTCTGTATCAGTATTTTGTGATGTTGTCTGCTGGGTGTTATTCCCCCTAATATTAATCGTGGGGGGTGTTATTGTTCCACCGTCATGTCTGACTAGTTTGCATGTTATGTTAAGCTGTGTTTGTCTTAAGTCTAAATAGCAGCTAGAATTATTAGTTACACTGAATTGTAGTATCCCCTGATTTGAATAATCGTTTACAGGATAAAATGTTGCTAAATGACTTCTTTTGACACCAACATTTTGAATAGGTTTTTGAAAAATAGCCAATTCCTCTGAATAGCCTACATATGAATCGCCTATAATTTCCATACTCATTGTTAACAGCTCTGCTATAAGCTATTGATCACTGATCACTCGTCAAAAATATCCTTAACTCTTCTAACCTTTGCGTTAACAGATGATTCTATAATTTTACCAGATTTAGCAGAGGCTCTTGACAACGCCCTCTTCTTACCATTACCTTTAGGAGTCTGCTTGTTTGAGGGATTGTCACCCTCTATAACAGCAAGCTCAGCTTGCATATCACTTACTGCACGCCGTCTTTCAGCCTCGCTAGGGTCAACTATTTCTAACTTTGGTAAACTGTCCCCCATTGCAAATGGGTGCTCATTACCATTGCTTATATCTACGAGTACTAAGTGACCATTTCCTTTAGTTTTAGCCCATGGAGATGATGTGATACCATTTATGAGCTGGGGTCTGTTTGTACCTTCTGCTTGCTTTTCAAAATGCCTCAAAAATGTCTTATAATCCAGACCACCGTTTAGAGCATAAAATTGTGTGTTGTTTGCCATGTTTTAACTTAAAACTTATGCGTTCTGACGAATATGTAGTGTGCACGACACTTGTCCCTCTTTAAATGAGGGTGTCATGCCTTTGCTGTCAATTAAATATATATCAACATGTTCCAAACTCTCCACGCTGAGAGGTACATATCTAGGACTGTCAAAATAGTGGGGTGACCCCTTGAGAAGCTCATTACCATACACCCTGTTGAGCATTGGTCTCATTGTTGAGTTAAACACGCTGGAAATACATATTTTAGAGTTTATTGTTATATATGATGGAGAGTATTTCTCGCTCAAAGCTGGCAGGTCTATGTCAATTATGGCTACTTCCCACTCACCTCTTGGTTGTACATCTATTTTAGTTGGTAATTTAATTCTAAACATAGATGCAGTGTTGCCAGAATATAACTGATCACTTTGGTTGTTTGACAGATAAAGATACATGGTTATTGTTTACCACTGTACTGTTTAATTTCTGATACTGGAACGTAACTGTTAAAACTATCCGCATAACCATACCATTTAACCAAACTTAACCTTTGACCATTCACCGTTTTAGTTGATATAACGCGTTCTATTTTAAACTGGATGTCTTCAGGATCTGTAACATTGACCTTCTGTAATTCCTCCTTATAAAAGGAACCTTTTATGATCTGGTCGGCTAAATCCTGTACTTTATATCGGGGAGGGTGAGAAGGTATTTTGTTGCAGACACGAAATAGCTCCTCGGTAAACTGCTCGTTATATCCTCTCCTAAAAGGCGTATTCTGGTGACTTAACCTCACCAGATCCCCAATCTCGAATACGTAGACAGTTTGTGTTGCAGCATTTTTGTTCAAAATTGGTATGTACACGCGCTCATACAAACGTTCTGCATTGTTCTCGTTAACCTCTGCAGGTGCCATATGAATAGCCGAGTGCGGTGTGTTATTATATGACTTTACAATATCCTTTAATATGTCAGTGTATTTAAATGTTTGATTTTCATAGAAGTATTTGTATAACCTGTTTTCTAATGTTTTGTTTAATCTCTCGCTGTATGATGCTTTGTGTGTGCCATATGCAATAATATGGTCTATTTTATGACTTTTTAATACATTTTGAAAAGGTGCTCCTAGAAACTCTCCTCCTTGATCAGTCCGAAGGGTGTTACATTGTCTTCCCTTATTAAATATTTCTTGTATGGCCTCTGCAACAGATCTAGCTGTTTTAGTTTTCAGAGGTTTAACCCATGCAAATCTTGAGAACAGATCAATGCATACCAATAGATATTTAACACCCTTGTTATATTTTGAAAGATCTGCTAGCTGCAGTAGGTCTGCATCCCACTGTTCGTCTATATTTTCTACTACAATATGTTCTGTCTGAAAATTTGATTGCGGTGTGATATGGATGGAATGGGTTGTTTGCTCGTTTAACCATTTTTTAATGGTTTCATAGTCAAGGTTTGTTGGACGATCTTTTCTACTTTTTACGAATTCCCATAACTTTGTAGCACCGTAAAAACTTGCAGGACTGCTGACATCATAATAAATGTCTGACAGATACGTATCAATTAGATCCTTATTCATGATGAACATGTTGTTTTAGCTATTGTGATGTAGACTCTGGTTACGTTGTCTGTTCATTAATGTCACGTGTTGCGGTCAGCTTAACAACATGTTTCAATTTTGGTGAAGGGAGCACTGCTCCTAGACTCGTGCTGAGAAGAATTAACCACGTTTCAGAGCTGTTCCCTAATGACAGGTTAATGATAGCCGTTAATATAACAGTGAAAAGTACTATCATCTGACAGAAATACACCACTTCTGCCTTTGGTAATACTTTACCAAGCACTACCCAGTTGTCTGATGTTACACTATCCTGTGACAGTGACCGTTCGTTTGTGATCTCCATTGTGTAATGTTTAACAAGATTGTAGAATTAAGCTTATATTTGAGATATCTTCTTTTTCTTGCACCTTTCCTTAGCCAGCTGTGCTAAACAACGTCTCATTGCGCCATCTATAAAGAGTACACATGAGCTATACCGTGCTGCCCCCTGTAGTACATTAACAATTTCTCATGCAGTATCACACAAAATATCAAACATCTTAGTTATCTGTATCAGATGTGTCGTTTTATTTATTTATGTATATACTACAAATCGCGAATACACAAACTATCACCAGTTATATTTCAGACTATGTTATGGTAATGTCAATACCTTGTTACTGACAACCTGGAGGGTAATGACAGCATTCTTGAACAGGTTTTGCGTCTTGCCATACTTCAAACATAATTGTAAAACTACATCTAGGGTTATATCGGTCAATTATCGAATTTGTTTGAAAATCTGTCAGACATTGAGATACATCTCCAAAATATTGTTCATCTCTTGCGGCATCTTTTTCAATGTAGTGGACATCCTTGCACTTTTCGCAGTATGAATGCACGTATGCAACCCAACGTAAATGTATGTTATCATCCATAACGTTTTCCGTTAGTTCACCAGTAAGCTGTTGATTTGCTAAAAATTTAATACTCCATGGTATACCTTTGTTGTGAAATTCAATAGTTTGTATGTTTTCGGTGTAATAATCCACAGTGCACATTTCTAAAGTGTTAAATCTTTTTGAAGACTCCTTCAGTATTGATAAACACTCGTTTTCATTACATTCAGGATATCCTACGGCAGTCCAATAAAAGCTTAATGCCATTGTCTGCTAACAGTATATAAGTTACACTATGCGACTGTTCATACCGAACTGTTGACACTTTTAGAATTTGCCCTTATAATATCTACAGCACCTATTTAAAACATGTTCTTCCGGAATAACCTTCTGCAACATTACTACTTGTTTTACCCCTTTTTTTAAATAATATATTTAGGAATAACGATGATTACTCTTCCGCAGAATGGCGATGAATACCAGGATCAGCTGTGTGACCTATAATTGACATACGGTGACCTTGACGGGGTGTGATCTCGGGTCATGACCCCGTACTGCGATGATCTCGGCGTCAGTTATAAATACATGGCTGCGGCTATTTTTAAATCGGAGCCAGAGTAGCATGATTACTACTACAGTTAACTATTCTAACATTCAGTTCTTGGCTAGCATCCTTTTGCCATGTTGAATAGTAGATGGCGCTATGATAGTCAGATAGGTTTTGTATATCTTTCAAATTCAAGTCCTGCCACGGTTCTGGTATATATATTTACTTTATAAAATATTTTTTATAAGGTCCATCGCTGGATTATCTCAAGTCAGATAACGGCTCGATTAAATGCGTAGTATCCATTTTCTAGTCGTCCCCCCTGAATCAGACCCTGACCCCCTATGGGCCCCCCATTCCAGAAAGTCCAGCTACACCACTGGCGTGCACTTTCCAGGCAAGGATTCTTTCTATACGTGGTGGCCCTTTTTCTGATTTAGTAAATTTTGGAGATTGTAATGATTTTGTAGTTAAAGCACACACTATGTTGCAGGTACAGATGATGTAACAACTTGTTGTGTCAGGTGATAAAGTGACTTTATGATGTGATGCAGCTGCAAATGCTGTAACTTCACTTTTTAAACCCAGATTAAAGGTCAAAGTGAAAAAAATGAGGTGGGGTTGGTTGTCCCATAATGTAACGACTATGAGGCAAGTTGTCCCATGCCAATGATATATCACAGGCGCCCTCCAGCAGGAGCTATCAAGACATAGAATAAAGAGTATATCTCGACATGTATAGGAATGAGCTGGACATCGCCTGTGGTTATGTTTATCTCATACAAAACTTTTTATAGTCTTCATGTCAGCACCTGTGGTTATATGTATGTCATACAAAACTTTTTATAGTCTTCATGTCATTACCCTATGTCCAATGCTTTTGGAAGTTTTTTGATCTTGTCAGTCATTTGTGGGCAATACATTACACAAGTATAGGTTGATTATTTACAGTGATTGTATCGGGTAAAAAAAATTATAGCAATATATAAATATTTTTCCAAATTTACAATTCATCCAATAAATTGACTTACGTTTTGATTGCACAACGCATTGTAGAGTTGGCTCCTTGCCATATTGTATTTCGACATCGCAGTCAAATTTAATCGCTCTGAAATATGAAAAATGAACTCTATGTCAATGTCTCAATGCTACTGGGTTGGAAGCTTAGTGAGCTTTTATGAGCAGCTGTAATGATGAGATGATAAGGCTAGGAGTTCACACCATGGGATTTTCAACTTGACTCAGTATAGACACCCAGTACAATGCTCCTATAATTTAAAATCTCATGCAATCAACATCCAGCTGAGATGTAGCTCATGCAGAGTGCCCGGGACCTTTAGCAGAACTGACCAATGTGAATTAGTGGATGCCATAACCATTAGACCATCCAGCTATAGTTATTTACTTATTCAAACCCATTTACATGAGTACATAGCATAGCATTGTAGTACAAAGACGTTCACAAAAAGATATTTAACAAAAATGTGACCATGCCACTTAAATATTGATATTACGCAACATTACACAACATTAAAAGACCATTACATTATGACCTTACACAACACCATAAGGCATGGCTGTTAATTCACATAGAGATATCTAATAACTCAGTAAATACTGCATTGAGATTGTGTGATTCCCATAAAGATACGAAATATGGCAATGATACTGTGCTATATACGTTATGGCATTACATAACGCTAAATTATTTGAAATTTTGTTTGTTTTGACTAAATGTTATTATCCACACAAAAATTAAACCCAGAAAATACAGTATTCCATGAATGACACACAAAAACTTAAATATAATAAGTATATAGGTATTTGAAATTATATACTCACAGCCCATTTATTTGAATGCAACAACAGATGAAAAAAATTCCCAGCAAAAACAATGGAATCATACAGGAGCCCATGACCACAGCAGTGTGCAGCACTGGATTCAACTGAATATACAATGTAGTGTAAACAAGCCCATATATTTCGTGTAATTTTGACAACTTTTATACATCCTTGTCTGAACTGGACGCTTCAAGGATTTCGAAGTAACAGAAAATTTCACTAAATTCAGAATTAGATAAGATTGTACTTTTTTACTTTTTTCCAATAACAAAATATGATAAACTGCTGTTTTAAACTGTTTTTTATAATTATCTTTTATTTCTAAATCTCTCAAAATCTTTCACAGATTGGCTTAACATAAATTCCCTTTTTTGTTGAATTGATTTTTTATTTTATTTTTTTTTTAATTATTTTGACTTAATATGTTATGTAAGCTCTGCAGAATATTCTTGTTGGTTTTTTTCTCTGGACAGATACATTGAATATTTAATGTTGTCATCAATCTTCCTTGTAAGAATTGGTAGGTTTGGGTCTAGCTTAGTTGTAGCGCTTGGCTTTCAACCACTGGGTCCCGGGTTCGATTCCCTTTCGAGCCTAAGTTGGATGGCCGTTTCATCCTTCATCTCATGGCCATGGTCCCTGCCTGTCCCAATTATCCCATCTGGTGCAGAAATACAGGATTTAAAGCACTAATCCTCCACCTCAGCTGTTACCATTTCTTGTTCAAGGATTTTACTAGAAATTAAGTGTCACATTACAACTTCCCTCATTCCTTAGTAAGTGCAAAACTGTTTAGTCTTTATATCATGGTGAGATGGTGTAAATTGTAAAGCCTTAATGTAGAAGTATTTACATTATATATTATTATAAAATATTCTTTTATATTCTACTTACTTGTCAATAAACAACAGCAAAATATGTAACTATTTTTCTTTTTTTTCTTAGCATTTTGAAGTAACATATCTTATTATTCATATTGTTATATTCTTGTGTCATGACATTTTAACTGAATCTTTTATTCCTGTCAAGTCTCTAATAATATCACATTTGAATAGTCAGCTTAATTTTAACTGATTGAGATATGTTTTCCTTTTTCCAACTATATTAAATTAGAACACCATCCATATAAACCTCCTCCCCAAGAAAATTGAGACCCCCCCCCCCCCCCGGCCAACCACTGTAGACAAGCGCATGGCAATAGTGCAGAACGGCTATCTATACATAGATCTATATTTTAAACTAAACCAGGCCACTGTGACCTACTTATCACTTCGATTGACATAACAACAGTGGACGTTGGAGGTCAGAAAAATATGGACTTTAAGGTATGTGTTTCACTACTAATTTCTAGACTATGTGTGTGCACGTGTATAAATAGCAAAGTGTTGCTGGAGTTGGCTTTTTTTTAGGTCTTTAGCGTTTGATCCACTGCACTACTTCATGAATAAAAGTGTATCACTGTTAAATGTGAATAGGTTTTTTAATTTGAACTTTCGAAAATTTCCGTATTTACAGTCATTACATTAAACACTATGTAGGTCTATTTATATCAGAAAATCAACATCAATAATATCTTATATATTCCACATTAAATTTAAACAGTATCACTTGGTATAACAATACAACGCATGATAATATATACTACAAAACAAGAAAAAGGCAATTATGTAATTTTAAACTAATTGATATGCTACTTACAAATGTCTACATGTATAGCACATTATAGAATATTCAACTTTAAAACAGCTTTAGTTCATCTTTTTTTTCAGCAAATACCATCCGAAACGGCCAATCGGTGTGGTTTTGGAGATAACCCAGTATGCCTTGTTCCCAACTTCCGGATTCCGTTATCCAATGGCTGCCATCTAGCGGGAAAGTTTTGGCTTCCTTTTCGCTACGACGAAATACAACAAGACTGGTTCAATGGAGCAAACATTTACAAACTGTACGAAAGCAGTAAAGAAACAAAGTTTGAACCTCAGCCGCTTATTTTGGAGTACTTGCCATATCGTAAGGATGATTATACGGTACCGAGGGATCATAGACGGTGTGTATTTAAATTGAGTTGCATTATGAAGAATTAAGTTATGCTATTCTGGATACATATGGATCGCATTCTATGAATCTAAATTAAAAAAAAAAAGTTTTTCTAAACAAATAAGCTGTTTGAATGTCAATGTTTCGTTATTTTTGGGATCAGTTGTGTACATTTTGAACTAAGGCAAATTCAAATTATTCACATTCAACTCTGGGAATGTTTACTGCATTAGATTCACACTGTTTGTGTAATTTTATTAGAATTGCTCTTTTTAAAGTTGAATGAAAAAATAATCAGTGTGGTGTTAAGCACATTACACCCTTGTCCAGTCTATAAACAATCACAAACTGCTGCAAATACATTGATTCACTCCTTTCTCATTAACACAGACATACTTGGATGAGTAGCCATGGCTACATTGTTGCTAGAGTTGATTATCGCGGCACAGGCGACTCGGACGACCTCTACTGGGGAGAGTACTTACCACAAGAACAGGACGACTGCTGCCACCTGATGGAATGGCTAGGCAAACAGCCCTGGTGTACGGGTCGTGTTGGAATGTATGGGAAATCATGGGGTGGCTTCAACAGTTTAGAAGTAGCGTTTTGCCAACCTTTCGAACTGAAGGTATGCCGATGAACTTCTTGTTACCAATAGATGGAGCCAGCAAGATGTCAGGTCATATATTGCAATTGATGACGTCAAATTTTGATGACATCATCAAACAATGGCAGGACTGTCTAGCTGAGTTAATTACCAGATGCCTGTAATGTGTGTATAGTAATCCGGCCATTACATACTTTTAATTTAAATAGGTTAATTATCTTTAAGCGTGTGGAACTGCTTTAACGTGCTTTACCCTGAGAAACTGAAATATGTCATTTTGATTGCATATATGTTGGTGAGTCATCTCTTTCTTTTATATATTTCAGGCAGCAATTTCCATTTTTTCCACAGACGATCGTTATGCCAATGACGTTCACTATTCTGGAGGATGTATTGTTGCGAGTGAAATGCTTTCCTGGGGTTCGGTCATGTTCGCTTGGAATGCTAGACCTCCTACTCCTTATCATGTGCCAAGGTAATAGACAATAATCAAGTATTAAACTACTCTGATAGCTTGATTATTCAATATGTTAATATACTGATGTCAGGCCAACATCAATAACACCAGGCCAGGGTAGTCCAACTTTGAATGCTATTTGGTAATGTATACTTGAATTTTTCAACTTCCAGATGGAAAGAGGAGTGGCGCCACCGTCTGGAGTCTGCCAGCGCCCCCTGGGTAGTCGAATGGTTGACGCATCAATTCCGAGACAATTTTTGGAAACATGGATCAATTTGCCAAAGACCAGAAAGAGTCAATATTCCCATCCTCTCTATAGGTAAATATAGATGAATTCAAAAATCGAAATAGTCCAGTTGATACACCAACCTCTATTCATTGATGTTGCTTGAGCAGCTGGGTGGCTAATGGTTTCCATATGGACCAGCTCTACTGAAGGTCCCAGGTTCGATCCCCGGCTCAGGCACTTTTCATGATATTCATCCCAGTTGGATATCGATCTCGATCGCATGAGGCGGTAAATTGGAGGTGCCTTGTGCCAGGTTTCTATACTATACTGAGGCAGTAATAAAAGACCACACCAATGATGTAAATGTGTGAAACATGGTGTGGACTCAAAGCCTTATCATCTCATCATTACTTCTGCCTCTGGATGCTGGTCATATAAGCTGGCTAAGCTAAAGACCAAGTAACATTGGAACATTAAGACGTTAAATTAGATGCGTTTTTGGATTGATCTATGAGACGGTTCTGTCTTATCTCATTAAGTAACGCTTTAGAAAGACAATATACAGTGATTCATATCTTAATAATGCTGTTACATGCACTTCAATTTTATCCTCTAGGTGGCTGGCGTGATGCATACCGGGATGCCCCCTTCCGGCTGGCAACAACATTACCCAAGTGTATTGGAATTATTGGTCCCTGGGCCCATGAATGGCCCGATATCTCATTGCCAGGTAAACAGATTTAAACCATTGTGACAAGCAAAGAAAACTGACAAAATTAGGATATTATATGCTCTTAGCAAAGCAATCAAGGGGGGGGGGGTCAACATTGAACTAATTTGTTCGGTCAGCAATACGTTGCATGTGCATAGCAATACCATAATTGTAGGTCACCTGAATTTCCAGGAACTGTGAAGATTTAAGGATCCCGAGCTAGAGACAGACTGTGCGGTGTACTGGTCAATATTAGTTTCCTGTACGAAAGATCTATACTTTGAGTTATAATCAACAAAATTGGGCCATTGGTCAAAAGTGTCTGGGTTAGTTGTGTGGGACATTTGGTGAGTGGCTCTTAATGAGAATCTGTTGGCGCTCGCTGCACACTCGCCCAGTAATTAAAACTACCATATAGATGGCGCAAGTGGTCAACGTGTGGACAGCCACAGAGTCATAATCCATGGATATCAGGAAACATTCTGCTAACATGATTATAACTCCCATCTGTTCTGTGAAATAGTTTTCACTCTTGTCAAGTCAATAGGATCATGTATTAATCTCATTACCCTCAAAAATACCTGTCCGAAATCTTATATCAAATTTTGTTGAAGATGTAGAGTGCACCTTTGTAATAAAGTGAGGATGTATTACCATGATGGTTACCACTAGATGGCATACAGTGACCAACTGGTGCTGCCACCTGTTGAAAGTTTCATTGAAGAAAAAAACCAAGTTGCCGGCAAAATTCAACAGCCTTGCTCATAATTTACATTAATACAACCTCACAGTATTACAACGAACCACTCTACATCTTCATCAAAATTTGATATTAGTGGTTGGGAATTTTTTGAGTTCTAAGATTTCAGGCAGGTCTTTTAATGAACAGATTAATACCTGATCCTCCCATTGAATTTCACTGAATAATTTGATGATTATTTCCAAAGAACTGAGTAAAACTATTATTTTGTTCTCTCTTAGGGCCTCAAATTGACTTTCTGAAACTATGCTTGGAATGGTGGGATCGTTTCTTGAAGCAAAAAGGAGATGCCAGTCTTAAAAATGATCCTCTCCTGCGTCTATATCTTCAAGATGGAATGGGATGGACGCCTCAAAGTGAATTCCGTGAAGGCAGATGGGTCACTGCGAATGAATGGCCATCAAAAGAAGATGGTTTCTACAGCAAGGTAAGACTGATTTATCTTTCCGCATATTGTTAATCACCCCAGGCACAAAGTATGGGGGTGGGGGCCTAGCCCAGTGGGAGCGTACTGCGCTATCAACCACTGCATCCCGGGTTCAATTCCTGGATGAGCCTAAGTTAGATGGCTAGCTGTTTGATCCATCATCTGATTGCCATGGTCCCTGCCTGTCCTAATTAGGTCATCAGGTGCAGAAATACAGGACTTAAAGCCTAATCCACCTGCCCATCACAAAATATGGTCCAAGCCAGAACTACATTGCTTCAAGTTTGAATATTAGATAATGACAAAAGTAAAAACTTATTTTAAAGACTATATTTCAATTTGCTCAATAAGTTTACCTTATTGGAGAGATGTGCATTATTAGGTTTTGTTTCTGTGAAAAGCAAATAAGGTGTCCTTCAAGAAAATTTGTTGCTCACTTTTTCAGAAATTTGTAATAGACAACACGAACCAAAAACTTCTGCCTGAACAGCAAGCTCAGAATCTTATTAAGGCTTCAAGGAATGTAGAATTTTCTGCTGCTTGTGGGTTATGGCATGGTGAGTGGTTGTCTTTCGGAGGACCGGATCTTGCAGGAGACCAACGATTCGCTGATAGTGTCAGCCTAACTTGGACGAGCGATGTTCTTCAAGATGATTTGGGGATCTTAGGAAATGTTGAGTTCCATTGCACTGTCAGTGTTGATCAGGAGAATGCATTATTAGTTGCAAGACTTTGCGATGTCTTTCCGGACGGATCGTCGACTCTCATTACTTATGGTGTCTTGAATTTGACGCACCGAGATGGTCACGCACTAGATAAATTCAAACTACTGGTGCCTGGTGAGAAGTACACAATGAGGATTGATATGATAGCAGATTCTTACACTGTCCAGAAAGGACACTGTCTTCGTCTTGGTGTGTGTACAAATTATTGGCCATTAATCTGGCCTTCACCAAAGCCAGTGACCGCAACAATTTATTCAGGAATGGCCAATCAAGTCTACCAGACCTACCTCATTTTACCGTTGTATGACTTGAAAATACCACCTCAGAAGTCACCTTTCAATGAACCTAATCTACCTCCCCCAATTAAAGAAACCTACGACAGAGAGCCAAATTTCAAGCGCCAAATAAAGTTCAGTTTATCGGGAGATGAACGTGCTGTGGAAGTCTTCGACGACAGCGGACGCAAGTATATGCCTGCGGTGAAAGTCGTCATGGATGAAGTGGTCAAGAAAGTTTATTCCATAAAAGAAGGAGATCCGCTATCTGCACATGCTACTGTGGAACATGATATCAAAATGGAATGGCCGGAAACTGCTGACGGACACATCAAAATACGGGTTGTCACAAAAAGCGAGATGACGGGTGACGAACACAACTTCTACCTCAAGAATCATCTACATACAGTCCTGAACGAGGAAACCTTCTTTGAGAAGTGTTGGAACCACACAGTTCAGAGAGATTTGGTTGACTGCGAAGTGTATAATAAAGCACATTTGCAGTACTTAGAATAACAGTATTCTGTTGATTTGAGTTCCCATGTTTTGTATGTCTTTGTAGAAATTAAAGCTCTATGTCTTGCCATTGGGTGTTATTTAGTTTAATGGCTAAAATTAGTACCTCAGTGAATTGCATTAACAGGAGATACATTTATTGCCATTTGTGAACTTTAATGAGGTGATCTTGAGATATAATTCCATCGAATATCTGAAAAGCTCAAAACGTTTTAAAACATTGGCCTTCTACCCTTAGTAGGGACAATGTAACTAGTGCCATCACCAGGGTTGGATTACCCATTAGGCAAGGTAGGCCTGTGCCTATGGCCCCCACCTGGATGGGGGCCCCCAAAATACAAAATAATAAAATAAATATAGAATGAAAAGAATAAAAAATAAAATGGTGATACAAATGGAATACTGGTTTTATGCTATCATTGGTATGAAATTATATAAAAAGTGATTTGAAGTAAAAGAAAGTTTACAAACTGAAGGTACCGTAAATTAATATGAAGTCGGGGCCTCCTTATATACAATTTATAAGGGGGCCCCAAGTTTATTTTCAAAATTCATATTATATATAGAATGGGAAGTCCTTTAATATGGAAGTAACTAACAGAGCTGCATTTTTGTGTAATAATTATGTATAAAAATAATTGGGGGCCCTTTATGCACAGTACATAGAGAAATGTGAGAGGGCCTCAGGGCCCCAACTCAATCATATCTTAAATAAAAAGTAATAATGCTGGAAGAACGGTCAAGAGTATGTTTTTTTGTTAAATGAAAGATAGTTGACACACTGTTTGAAGATATCTTAAATATAATGTAAAAAAAAGAAGAAGAAGTTTGGTGGGGCCCCATGAATGGGCCAATGGCCCATCAAATAATTAAGGGAGCCCGCAACTTCATATATGAATATATATAGTTGACAAAAAGAAAGGATTGCTAAAACTTCTCTCCAAGCTCTCAGAACTTTGAGAGACTCAGTCCCTTCATCACCTTTGCTGACTTGCTGAACAGTGTATATCACAGTGTATGGTGTATAGAGGTGGGGACTGGTGGAGTGCATGTATATACACGTATGTGTAGCACAACTACCCCTTGGCAAACACCTGCATTCTCAGACAAGCATCACAGTTTATTCACAACATAATATCGTGCAATCACTGCAATGTCAGAAAAGCAAAGACACAGAGTTTATCTCAGTGGTGCTGAAAAACGCAGAAAACAAAAGAAAGTTCAAGAATCTTTAAAGTCAGTCCCAAAATTGACTGCATTCTATGAAAAGGCGGGGCCTTCTAAACCAAATACAGAGAAACCTGAAACTATCAATGATGGTAAGCTTTTTTTCTATATAATATTAATCAATTTTCAATTATACATGAGTTATGATAATTTCTAATGAAAAAGTCTACTTAAATTTCTATTTTAAAATTGTAGTCTATAATATAAGCCACATTTGCTTTCAGTCTCAGAAGAACCAGTGGTCCAGATGGAAGTTGATGATTCTGCAGAGCCTGATCCTGTTCCACCACCAGATGATGTTGATGTCCCCCGATCAGATGACTCAGATCCTGCCTTATGGAAAGTTGACAAGAACTTCCAGGAAGTAATTGTGACAAAACCAATAGAACAAAACATTTCCAGTGAGGACTTTTCTGAATCTGAAAGGGAGCACAATGGGCACAAGCGCTTCCTAAGCAAATCACTGTTGGAAAGATCTATGGTAAATGGTGAGAAGGTAAATAGGGAATGGCTAGTATATTCCAAATCAACTGTAAGTGTGTACTGTGCACCCTGTAAAGTATTTTGTCGAAGAAATGAAGACAAAGCATTCATTAATGGCTTCAGTGATTGGTAAAATTCCCATAGTAGGGTTAGGGCCCATGAAACCAGTACTGAGCACAAAAACTGTATTAGAATTTGGCATGCAAGAGCATCAAATGAACAAAGGATAGACCAAGATCTTGTTAGGGAGTTAGAGGAGGAAAGTAAGTACTGGCAAGCTGTGTTGAGACGTGTAGTTGAAGTAATCAAGTTCCTCTTGCTGCTAGGAACTTGATTACTTCAACTTACAGAAATGATGAAAGATTTGGATCAGACAAAAACGGAAATTATTTGGGAATACTAGAGTTGCTGGCCAAGTTTGACCCCTTTCTGGCTCAGCATATCCAGAAATATGCAGGAGGTGGCAAAGGTTCTACATCTTACCTGTCAAAGACTATATATGAGGAACTCATTAAAATGATGGCTCAAAAGGTCTTGAGGGAAATTGTTTCTGAGGTGAAGCAAGCTAAGTACTTTGCTATTAGTGTAGATTCAACCCCTGACATTAGTCATGTTGATCAGCTGACTTTTATATTGAGGTATGTAGGATCACACGGGAGACCAATTGAGAGATATATCAAATTTGTTGAAGTGTATTCGCACAAGGCAGAAAATTTAACAAATGTGGTAAAAGATTTCATAACTGAAGACCTGGGCCTTGATATTAGCAACCTTTGTGGTCAGAGCTATGACAATGCCTCTAATATGGCTGGTGCCTATTCAGGCTTAAGGCAAGAATTAAAGAATTAAATAAACAAGCTCATTTTGTGCCTTGCGCAGCTCACTCTCTTAATCTTGTTGGATCTTCTTCAGCAGAAAGTTTTTCAACTTTGTACAAAATCTGTACAACCTTTTTTCCTCCTCCACACACAGGTGGGACTGTTTAGTTCAAGCTCTAGGAAAGGGAAGTATTGTAGTTAAGTCATTGTAGTTAAGTCATTGTCCAACACTCGTTGGAGTGCCAGAGCTGATGCAGTCAAGGCTGTCAGAAACCATTATAGTCAAATGATGAATTCTCTCCTTAAAATTAGCAAAGATACAACCCAAACAATGACTACAAGGACTGAAGCTGTAGGCATTATCAAACAAATGGAGTCTTTTGAAACTGCTCTCATGACAGTTATATGGAGCACTGTATTGGAACGATTCAATGCTACTAGTATGGCTATGCAAAGTTCCACAATTGACCTATTAACTGTCACTGGTCTGTATAAGTCCCTCATAGAATTTGTTCAAAAACTAAGAAGCAGTTATGATGACCTTGAACAAACAGCAACCAATTTTGTCAAGGAGCCCTCTTACAAAACTGCCCAGAAACGTGTAAAACGCCAAAAACGCTTTTTTGATGAAAACCCAACAACCACAGTACAATTGTCCCCAAAAGACCAATTTAGAATTGGAACTTTCTATTGTGTGTGTGACAGTCTTCTTACTGAAATAAACAAAAGGCTTGAAGCCTATTCTGTATTGCAGGACCTGTTTTGTTTTCTCACAGCATTTCCATCTATGAATTCAGACCAGTTGCAGAAGCAGATCTTGAAACTTGTAGACACATATCCCAAAGAATTAGAGCCTGTTTTAGTTGAAGAATTTTGCCAATTTACTGATCTGCTTGGGAATGATAAATCAATACAGCACATGAGTGATTTGCTGAAACCAAACAGTTTACTCCTTCCAATATTTCCAAATGTAGCAACAGCAGTTAGAATTTACCTAACCATACCAGTGAATAATTGTGAAGGAGAAAGGTAATTTTCGACACTGAGTAGAGTGAAAAACTATCTCAGATCAACAATGGCCCAAGATAGGTTAGGTGCCCTTTCACTGATGTGTATTGAGTGTGACATGCTCAAAAAGTTGGACTTAAGTGACCTTGTTATGAATTTTGCAGCAGGAAAAAGCAGAAAAAAGGACTTCTAAAGCTGCTAGAATTTGCTGTATCTGATAACTGCCTATCCACTAACTAGTAACTAAGCCACACATTTAATTGAGTAGGCATTAGGTTATGTTGACTAACAGTATTTCTTGTAAATGAATTGTATTGTAAATTGAATTTCTTGATTGTCAAGAAGTTAAGATATCAGATGTGTAGTTGTGTAGCTTTTTGGTAATAATTGTCTTTTCATAGCATTCTTCTTTTTGCAGAATAGGTATTAATATTAAATATTGTGCTTCATGTGTAAATGCTCGTAATAAGTGTTATGTTGAACTTGAATATAATTTATGGACATTTTGACACTATATTGTATAACTTAAGAACATAGTTTTGTTGAAGATAATGTAAGGTTACTTGGTCAATGGTCAGTATGGCACTTGGGCAGTATTTATAAGTTTTATAACTTTAAAAGAACATAATGTTATGCTGAATATAGTATGGACAATATAACTAAAGAAAATATTAATGGTTTATATGTTTATGATTTATATATGTAATGATGTATTGTATTGACAGTATTGTGGATGATGTATATCTACTGCCATAATTTCTGGATCTTATTTAAATAAAAGTTTAATGTCTAGTCAATCTATTCTGTTCCTTTTTATTATATTAATTCTATAGAAATTAGATATCAGTGGAAGAGCTGTGACTGTCAACAGTGTGGACTGTGTTGAAGTAGTAAAATAATGGAAGCTCACACAAATTACCATCATAGTGGCATATTTATAAATGATACAGGACTCTTTAGAACAAGAGTGAATAATTATAAATGTCACAAACTTTAAAATATAATATTGGAGAATGGAGATGAACTCTGAAGGCCAGTGAAGGGCCCCATTTTCATACCTTGCCTAGGGCCCCCAGTCAAGCAAATCCGGCCCTGGCCATCACCCGGATTTTAAGTCAGAAAAGACTGAATAAAGACCGCCAAAATTTAAATTAATTGAATTGAATTGACGTCATTGGGTATGTGGATGACTAAGCTACAATTACCATCACTTGAGTGAAGTGATAATGTGATATGAAGAGGTCCAGAGGATCTGCTCAGTGTAATTGATGAAAAAATATGATCATTGTGGTGTTTACTATAATAGTAATTGTTTTCTTGAGATCATTTGCTGGTTTGAACCCACACCTTTTCATTAATTTGGTAGTACCTGGACTATATCACTTTGGCACATCTATACCACACCAACATTAACAACATTGATAACATCTGTACTGATGAAAAGGTTATCTTAATTGTGAGGTTGGCTGTGTGATCTAATAGCCCATACAACATGCTTTTGTTATTTTAGCTTATGTTTTATTGTTATTTGTATCGCCACCGACTTTAAATAAATATATGTTATCTTATCTTATCTTATCTTATCTTATCTTAACATATCTTATCCTATCCTATTCTTGTCCTATCCTTATCTTATCTTATCCTATCCTATTCTTATCCTATCCTTATCTTATCTTATCTTATCTTATCTTATCTTATGCTGATTGGGCCCACATTAGGCAATCTTGTCAGCAGCCAAAGTTAACTGAATGACATTTTGCCTGACATAAGGCAGCCAATGCCAGTGTTGGCAAGTACCATATGTTTGACCAGTGTTGGTTGAGAAGCGTTACATATATTGCCACATTAGCGAGCCAACGTAGACCCAACTTTAGCATCAGCCCACTTGACAATGACAATGAAATGAATTTATTCACCAACAAGTGGTCAGGAAACCCACAGAAGACAAGCATGTTGCCAACGAACAACATTTGGGCCAACTTTGGCTGCCAAAGTTGCCCCCATATTGTTTGCATGATGTTTAAGTGAGCAAATTATACTGGCTACTGTCTTTAGTAGTCATTTGCAGACCCTCAGATAGATTTTTCTTCAAGTTACAGACCTCCGTGTCTCAATTAATAACAATCTCCTGTTTCAGCTGCCTATGCATGACTGAGGGGGGTATAATTCAGATGGCACATGTGCAGTCTATTGATTTTCTCATGATCAGCTTTAGGTTATTTGACCACACTGAATCGATTTAATCTGGCCCTTGTATTCTTAACAGCGTCTCGTTGCCATGACAACCATGCAAATGGCGTCCCTTGCATGTGATTTATATGAGCGATAATGGGGGATTTCTACCTTCCAAAACAGATTCCATTCAGTTGTGACGACAGATCCCATACACCGCGATGAGTTCGCACAGAGAATTATTTTATGCTTCGACAAATTTGAAATGCCCGTCAAAGCAGAAAAATGGCAGCCGCTCAAAAAGTGGAATTAAATTTTTTTTAAATGGAACCGAACAATAGACAATTGATTTTAATTTTACTCCCTCAATTTTACAGTCAATAGGATTATTGTCAAATCAAAATTGGGCGGCGTTCTCAAATTCTCAATTGGTTCTAAAAAATAAACAAAAATGACACGCGAACAGAAAAGACAAATAAAAGAATTATTAAATGAAAAAAGAAGAGGGCTCTACTGAAAAATATTAAAATTACGTCATACCCGGAGTTTTGCGTCAGTCTGACAGTATTCTTGTTTCATGCAAACAGTATTTATATTTACAGAGGGGAAGGAAAAAGAGCTTAATTAAATAAGAAAATTTTGATGTGTACCTTGAAGTTCAGAATTTTGTAAATATTAAACCATTTTCAGTTCTGTCCACAAATTTTTAAAAAAGAAAGAAAGCCAAAACACTAAAATTAATGATAATTTTATCCATGTCTCATTTAAATCATTCAGTGCTCTCACACACACAAGGCCAGTTTTTATGTAAAACTTGAAAACAAACATTTCATGTGTGTTTTTTTTTTCAAATCATGTTTAAATTTGTCACCATGAGTCCTTGACTTCCATTGTTGCTTTTGAGTCAGTGAGATTTAATTACATTCACAAAAACATTAAATTAAATCAACTGATTTCAATTTGTAGAATCTGCATGAATTTCTAACTGAACCAGAAAAAAAAATCTAAAGCTTTAACCAATAGGCCACCACTGTGACAATGGTTCTTATTTGTTTAACCCTAGTATGTACTAGACTGAAACATTGCTGTCATTTGCAACTGCACCGATAGTCGTGACTCGTGAGGAAGTTTTTCGGATTAGGTACGTACATGATATATTCAAAAAATTTCTCATACAGCCAAATTTCCAAAGCAGGCATAATGATAGGGCTAGTCCAAAACCGTGTTACATTTACCCTATGGCAGAGATGCCAAGTTCTTGAGTGGTAAGGTTTGGCTCTTTCCAGGTTACATTAAAATGTTAAAGATTTATTCTGGTCCTCATTGCGTGAGGTAAATTAAAATATGAAGAAAATACTCAATTCCAGAGGAGTGAGACATCAACCAAATGTGTGAGACTCACGCCTAATGTGTATGCCTGCCTATGGGTAGAATCTAGTTTTGCCTCCATTTAGTGCGTATTTTTGAAGGCCTGGGTTCAATCACTCAAGTGGCTTTACTTACAATTACTGATATGATTGATATCAGTCTTCTGAGTATAGCCACCGTGAGTATTGAGCCCAAGCTTCACCCACTACACTCTAATCTACATTTTGAGTGGGTTTAGAACCTGATACTTAGATAATTGTACCCAAAGTCTTAACCACTAGACCAGCCAGTGCATTCTATAATTAGCCTGTTTTCTCAAGTCGCCTAAATTAAACCCTATTGCCTTACTTTTGATTTATTTCAGCAGGTAGAGCCTCTTAAAGCTACACTGTCTGTCAAAATTACTATTTTCTAAACTTCATCAAATGGTTGAAAATCACCTTATTTAATCAATGCACACTAACATTTTAATATGTGTAAGCTAAAAAATATATTAAACACAAAGTGAAGTTTACTTATTTTGTAGAGACAGTGAACCCAGCAAGGCTCTGGAAGGTAGGTAATCAGTATTAAGAAGACAATGAAGTGAATGCAATAGATTTTGGCCACTGTCATATTGAGTGACAATCCAGCTTTAATTAAGTGGGTATTGAACCCGCGACTTCAGAAATGATACCCAAACTTAAGCCTTAACCACTAAACCAAGCTAGGTGATCTGTAATTAGCCCTGCCACCCATGTTTTTGCACATTAAACCCCTACTCAAATGTGATCTCCTCCAGGGCAGACCTACTTGCCTGGGCATGCGCAATGGGCACTTCCGGCCTCACTTCCGGTGCCACTTCCTGCCATAGTCACGTGACTAGCATGAAGGTTGCCATGGTTATGCCTCATTGCACATTGTTTTGCTGAGACGGCGTTATGCCTCAGTACCAGTCTGCTTTGAAGGGGACTGCAAGAAGCAGCCAAGTTGATCCAAGAGAATTTTGCAATCAATAGATCGTGGCAGACTCTGTAGTTTTAGAGACTAATTAACCGTTTTGTAGCAAAACACATAAAAATAGTGTATGTAATATAGTTATCTTTTGATAGTATTATCATGATGACCTTGAACGGTTACTGAATTCAGATCTTAGAACTCCATTCAAAGAAAATATTAATAATTTTATGCTATTTTTATCTCAACATCAAAAAATATAAACCAAACACGAAAAAACAAAACAAAAAACAATATTTATGGAAGAATACGAAGTCACACAAGAAATGTATTTCAGATTATTCAATTAATACGGTATAACAACACAAATGGCAAATTTATACAAATATTGTAGACTTACATTTCCCTGAGTCGAATTAATAAAGTATTTAACTGCTAGTTACATCGGTATGGCAATAAATCGTTTCCTGTCTTGATGCACCTTATGAAATCTTAGTAATTAAAATTAAAACACGATTTATTTACTTTTTAGCATTAATTCATGATAAAATTAATGTCAATATATGTCAAAAGGGCATTAACCTTTCTGCCCTTAACTTGCTTATACTTGGCGGTACATATAAAATGCTTCCCAATTACCGTCTGCTGAATTTGATAAAACAGACCAGTGAAAGCGACTGGGCTGATTATTGGCTTTTTTGTACAATGCACGGCTTTTATTCAGCCTCGTTCCTAATCAATAGTCTTTGAATGGTTCGCGTCCCTGGAAAAGCGGTTGAAAATATGGTCAGCCAATCGGGTGTCACGACACTTTGATACTGACCAATTAGAGGTCTTGTTTTTAGTTCGAATCGTTCCATAGGCTTTGAATCGTTCTATGAGCTTGTTGTTGCTTATCCGCTCGCATTTGAATATTTTAACTTAGATCCTTCAGGAGGGGAACTTGTGTAAATTCATTTTCAAGGAGGGACGAATAACCCTTTCTTTGATTGGAAAGTTGGTGATGAATTCGACAACATGGATTTGTTACTAAATTACAGTGGAGAAAAATGGCTAATCTCGTTTTGATAGACATTATGGGATGAAGGATCAACTGTCTGCAAGACCATACTTTTATGGAAGAGAGATTTATTATCCTATGCATAAACTATTAGTTATTTAAATGCATGGAAAGCAAAACAATTTTCAGAGAGTTACAGTCAAATGTGACTACTTGTGTATTATTTCTACATGAATTCCACATAAAAAATGTTTAAGTGGTAATTCCTATAAAACATTGACTCCTCAGTAGACTGCCTTGAATAATATTCAACCGATTGACAGTTTCAAGTACAACGGAAAGGAGAATCACACAACAGCCAACATATTTTGGGGACAGTGCACTCCTTTAGTGGTGACCATTTCCTTGGTTTATTCACTTGAAGCATCATATTTAGAGGAACAGGCAGTATAACTTCCAGCAGTTAAATTTTGACAATTTTGGCGTTTGCTGTGACTCAAAAACATTAACAAGGTTTGGAATTGAGCGATAAAATCAGTGATATGCCGCGAGCCACTGCATCCTGACTGCCATTTTATTGAGCAGCGGATGTTGCATAAGCGTTACCTGAATAGCGGAATCGACCAAATTCAGTCTCATTTGAACCCTCTGCACTTCGCAAGATCAAATTTACTACTTCCAATAGACAACCGGACAAGAGTCACCGATTGTAAAGCTCGAATCGATGCATAAAAAATGTCGAGCGCCCTTTTTTCGGTGACTGATGATTTAGCCTTGGACGCTGAGATTTACATAACTGTCAAAGTAATTGGAATCGAAGGATTGGAAGGCACTTAACCCGCTCCACAGCTATTCGTGACAATTCGATGAACCAACGAAGCTGAAAAAGAGTGCTTGGACAAACGAATGAAACAACAATCGACCTCCGAATAAATATTGGCTTTCGATTGAGTGACCACAGTATTTGACACGATACTCTTAAGGTCAACCTTTACTGCCAGTCTGTACAGGTAAGTGGTATGCAATCAAACAATAAAATGATTACGCTGATCACTATAAAATGACAAGCATTGTCATTGACTGGAATGTCATTTGGCTGGGCACAATTCAATTAGATTAAAGTGAAATACAATGATTATTATTATGAAGATGCGGAAGTAAATTGTGTATAGATGTTTTCCCTTTACCAGATATTGCTGTTAACTTTTTTCTTGCAAGCAGATAGGTAATACTACTTAGTTAAAGTAATATTACAAATTAATGAATACTAAGTTACAATCATATTACAAATCAATGACTACTTAGTTACAGTAATTTTACAAATTAATGAATACTTAGTTACAGTAATATTACAAATTAATGACTTCTTAGTTACAGTAATATTACAAATTAATGAATACTTAGTTACAGTAATATTACAAATACTACTTAGTTAAAGTAATATTACAAATTAATGACTACTTAGTCACATTAATATTACAAATTAATGACTAATTAGTTACAGTTACAGTAATATTACAAATTAATACTTAGTTACAATAATATTACAAATTAATGAATACTTAGTTACAGTAATATTACAAATTAATGACTACTTAGTTACAGTAATATTGCAAATTAATGACTACTTAGTTACAGCAATATTACAAATTAATGACTACTTAGTTACAGTAATATTACAAATTAATGACTACTTAGTCACAGTAATATTACAAATTAATGACTACTTAGTTACAGTTACAGTAATATTACAAATTAATACTTAGTTACAATAATATTACAAATTATTGAATACTTAGTTACAGTAATATTACAAATTAATGACAGGGTGATCTTCTGTCTGAAAGCGTCGTTTTTCTTCTTTAAATGTCAGCAACAACTGAACAGTAATACTGGAAAAGTATAATACATGCATGTACTGAAAATTAGATTATAACCTTTGCTTTGGAAGAGTATGTTGCAAACAGCCAATTAGATTTATCACAACTCCATGGTAAATTATATTACAGAATCATTATATATTGTATATGGCCAAATGTGCCACGTGCATTTTCCATGCGTTTATCCAGCTCATGGAAATCGCACGTGGCACATTTGGCCAGCAATACATTACATTAATTGGAATAACTTGTTCATGGTAATATCAACATTTTGAGTAATTTAAATTATGTGAAAGTTAATTTCAATTAAAGTTACTTTAGGTTGAGTAGACGTTGGCCTGACATCCTTCTGATGTTGTCCTGGCATCATTCTGATGTCCTGGCATCATTTTGAATTTGGGCTGACATCATTCGGATGTTGACCTGACATCATTCTGACGTTTGGCTAGCATTATTTTTACTTTCCCAGATAGCATTCCAAATTGGCCCAGCATCGTTTCCATATAGGCCACTGTCGTTGCAACATTGTATTAACATCGCCGACATCGTGCTGACAATGAAACGATTCAGAATGCTATCTGGGTTGGGCTGACACGGAGCGCATGTTGGATGATATCTTCACTTGTAACTGATACAGTGCCCGACGTCGAAGTTGTGGCCGACACCGGAGTTGTGGACTTCAATAGTGATGTCCAGGGGCGGATTCAGAACATTTTGACAGAGAAAGATTTAGAATAATAGCGATATCTATCACCCTTTTCAATCAGAATGTTTGGCTCGGCCCCAGGACGTCACTATTGAAGTCCACGACTCCGGTGTCGGCCACAACTTCGACGTCGGCCACTGTAACCTTCAACTGAAAGCATTTTTTTGAGGAGTATGAACCACATGATGTGTCAAAAGTTGAGACATTGATGTACATTGTGTATATGTTATGGACTTCAAAATTATCTAGATTTTCCTATTTTAGTGTCAAACAGACTGTAGGTAAATTATGCCAGTAGCAGCTGCTGTCCTTGATTATCATGGTTGGCATTGCAAGTTGAAAAATTGAGCTTTGTAACAAGTCAAGTTCATAATAATTTTAAATTCTAAAAGGCTTTATATATCACTCATATTCTACAGCATGTTATAGGGCCTACTTCCAGTAATGCAATGGTGCAAACAATTTCAGTGTTACATGGCCAAATGTGCAACCATGCGTTTTCCAGGCGTTTATCTTTCTCATGGAAAACGCACGTGGCACATTTAGCCATGTACTTCTTTTCTGGGTGTATTTTATTGGCTTTTTTCTTTAGTTGTTGCTTATAATCGATATATATATAAATGAATTCAATGATTGTGCCAAAAATATTTTGACATGACAATTAGGAACTTGGTGCTGTCTGGTTATTGTGCACATAATTGCTAATAATAGAATGAGGCAGTATAGGCAAACAAATAAATTAAATTTGAAGTCTCAGACTATTTCAATGAAAAGCATTTTGTTAATATCTCCTTCTTATCTGGAATGAATATGATGCGTGACCACCTTTGGCTACCTGATCATATCATACCAAAAAAAAGCAAAAATTGAAGTTGCCTAATAATTTGGAATATTACTGTAATTCTGTGCATAAAATGATATGCTTGATCTATTTCAGTTTTACTAGACTTAAGAAATATACTAGTCTATGAAATGTTTACCATGGACAAGAAGATGATGAAATGGACCCTGTCAGTTTTCCTGTATCTAGTGGCAATTATCCAAGGTAAGAAAAAAATTGATATAATACAAAAACATTTGTATGATGAACTGCAACAAAACTTATCAATTTCCAAAGGGCATAACTATAGAGGAACCTCTATGGCACAATATTTCAAAAGAGTTAAAATGGCTAAATTTATGCCAGTACATTACTCTATAAATTGTCTGAATTTATATCATATTATTTACATTAGTAGGGTATTGTAATATATATGGAATACAGGGTCTCAACCTTTTAGTAAATAAACATTGTGATTTGATTGTAAAAGAAGCACCAAATAAGGGAAAAACAGATGCAATGTCTGTTTATAGTTTTATGAAACCTTGACAACCGATATCGCACTCCGCAATGTTTACAGAATTGTGTAACAGTGTGACCCCATCTTTTTACTTTGTCGAAATATTTTCCATTATATCGTCCGATCCGAAAAGCCAAAACTAAAGTATCGACTTACTAGTCGCTTTGCCTATAACATTTTGTTTTAAAATATTTCCAGTGCATCTTTGTATTTACCATTATTTGATTTGTAGATATTGAGTGCAAAGGAAGAGCGGGAATCCGACTCGAAGAAGAAACCAAAAAAGCCAGGTAATGCAATTAATACTTACAGATATGTAAGGCTTATTTCTTAAATTGTGGACATATGGATCGATTTACATTTATTTTTTATGTCGACATGTTTTTTTGTTTTTATTTGGTCATAGTTTTTCCCACAAAAATATCTTCACAGTAGCTACAACCTCAATTATCGTTTTATTCTAATTAATACATCACTGTGTAACAATAACATTAAATGTTTTAATCATTCCCATGCCTATATTAGTTTGTCTTGTCATCATTATGACCAAAATGAGGACATTTGAAATTCAGCTACTGGATATTTTCCATCTAAGTGTATGACAGAAAAAAATTACGAACATTAAAATGTTCGTCAATTTTGCACTTAGAAAACTGAGAAGTTGAGAAAAGGTGGCTGCAACGCCTTCGCACCCTGTTCAGCAGGCCCGTCTTTTGATTGCCACATCTGATTGGCTGAACGGCTGTTAATTTAAATATTATTGATTCCCTGCTTCAGCCATTTTCATAGTTGTTTACAAGTCATTATACAACAAACAAAAAAAGTTTACATTGTGTGGAAAAAGTCGAAGCACGGATGCAATGTCAGGTAAAGTTTTCTGAGTGGTTGGACTAAGATCTTGTTTAAAATTCTTCACAAAGCTATAGTTAGTTTTATTACAAACGGCCTGTCAAATTGAACCTAGCCAAACTGTCATGGCTGGCTACTCAAAATTGGATCTAAAAGTACATATTTATAATATATTACTGATGAATTCAACTGAATTGAACTAATTATTATGCTTCACAACCCAATCAAGAGCGTCGCCGATTCGCGATTTCAAGGTTATGTGACTAATAATTCAGATCAGAATATTTTTCATTCATGCGATAAGCGAGATTCATTAACATTTTTGTGCATAATAAACTTTGAATTTTGAAAATCGGATAAAAATTAAAAGTGCTTGGTAATAAAATGTGTACGAAGCGAAGATGCTTATGATGCCCATGATGTTCGTCTGTGCGTCGTTTTCGTTTCTCATGTAAACAAACTGGAATTTTTCGTGCCATGAAAAATTAAATGCCAGAGGAGGTTTACTTATTTCGAGAAATAGTGCAACTAGCCAAGCCATGATGACATTCAATCAGTGTTTTAGAAGACAATGAAACCGATTTTCGCCACTATCATATTAAGTAACAATCCAGCTTTAAGTAACATTTTTTAGAAGATTTTTTTTAATCTTTTAGTTAAACAAGGCTGATTAGATTATATATCTTGCACGATCAAATTTCTTTTTCGTTCTGGAGCATAGTAGTCTATGACCGTTTGTATTTCTGTAATCAACCTTTCACTACTTGGATGCACTGTCATGTTCGCGAGTTCATCCCAGTTTCCATTTCTCAAGCTAGCATTCATGTTTCTCAAGGCAGAATCGGTCATTTTGCGTAAAGTACATGGCCAATTATGCCACGCATGCGTGCATGGAAAACGCATGTTCTTGCTTCATTATAATTAGCTAAAAACCATGCGTTTTCCATGCGTTTATCCTTCTCATGATAAAATGCACGTGGCACACTTGCCCATCTAAAGCTTTGCTTAATGCTAACTTCTGAGAGATTATTTTGAATAATGGTTAGGCACATATAATGTACTGATTTTTCAGTTTTAACCATGAGTGACCTTATATTCTGTAATGTCTACCCCTAGATAGCATTCCAAATCGAAATGTTATCTGGGCCCGACTTGTAGGGCTAACCATACGGTCTCTATTTCTCCATTTATTGACATCAATAGGTCAAAATGGGGAAATTTGGAACAATTCAACTCTGGGAATTTTGGCCTCCCTCATTTGTTTGCATTCTGGTCTAAATTTAGTCTAATGGTTTTAACACTCGCTTGAGAATTTAAGGATGGGATTACAACCGGTTTTTTGTGATCTTGCCTTCTGTAAAAATCGATGAATGTCAATTAAAGGACATTCGATGGAATGGTGAACAATTATGAAAAGTACAGGAAGAATTAAATTAACAATGAAATACATCTAAAGTAAGAAATATCCTGTTTGAATGAGATTTGTTAAATGATTATACTCTGTGTAGTTTCAGTCAGTTTTTGAATTTGAATTCAGTCACCAAAAAAAAAAAATAAATAAATAAAAAATTGATACTCCATCACAATTTGACTGCATTTAAGAGTTTTTAAGTTAAAGAGACCTTCTAAATGCCTTTAATTAATGAAATATTATCGATCATTCGTATTTTGTGCCTGAATTTTCAACTGTTAGATCAATCTGCGGCATGACGTGGTTGAAATGCTATTATGGCTAATCAGCGGAGTGATGTGGTTGAAATGATTTTCTTCGCTGAATCTGCAGAAAGGGTGGTTAAAATAATTATTCCTGATGATGAACCTAAAGTTTTATTTGATTTCCTTTGATTAAATATTAATTTTAATCCCCTATCAGAAAAGTTGGATTATGGCTTTGCGTCCAATATTTCTTCACCTGATGGGCTAATTAGGACAGGCAGGGACCATGGCAATGAGATGATGGATGAAACAGCCATCCAACTCGGGCTCGACCAGGAATTGAACCAGTGACCCAGTGGTTGGAAGCCCTGCATGCTACCACTGAGCTAGGCCTCCACCCATTAGAAAGTCATATATTTGTGTAGGTAACCATGACAATTGAATATTGAGGTCAATGAACTTTTAGTGTTCGATGCACAGCCTTACCCACTGTATTCTAAGCAACCAGTGGTGTTGCCCGAGCTACTAAGCTGTTCACTTATCTGTTATTCATTGTGGACGCTAATTCCCAGTCATAGGACAAACCCATAAGCTAAGTTGGCTCACCTGAAATTGCGTGTCGCTGGGGTTTTGGTGTATACTTAAAAAAAGACCTGCTAATGCCAAAATCTGTGTCGCATTATGAAAATACTACCATACACCAAATTTCATTGTCTAGCGATGAATATTAAGAAAGTTATTGGCGAGTTTTGCCCCTGTTTTTGATAAGATTCGCGCCAACTCGGCCTATGCAGTGTCTTCTGACTGGGAACTAATAAGTAAACTCGGGCAGATCAGTGAAGTTGGCTACCCGAACCTAGCTACCTGACAGCTACCCGGCAGCTACCTGAAGGTGTAAAGTTAGCTACCCGAACCCAGCTACCTGACAGCTACCTGGCAGCTACCCGAACTTTCCATGTATATAACTCAAAAACAGTTGAGTGTAATTTTTCCGTTTTTGCGCCAAAAGATACTTCGGGCAAAGGTTTACGTTCTAGAATTTTTTCGGAATTTTCCGAGTATGTCGAAGATGTGATAAATCAAAATAATTGAAAAAATGACGTTTTTTACCGTAACGCAAACAGTAGCTTTTTGGAGTGTCCGGTTGAGAAAGCGCCGGTAGAAAACAAAAATTAACTTTTGTGTCTAACTTTTAGCATAGACAAAACTAGTCTTTGCAACCCTTAAAGGGGTCAAATTCATTAGTACTTTCGGGTAGCTGCCAGGTAGCTGGAATTTGGCTCTCCTCTTTTTTGCCACCCTCTCGTAAACGGTTTCACGGATCCTTACCGTTTTTGACACAAAGATACATTTGGCATAGGTCTACATTTTAGAATTTTTCCAGAATTTTCCAAAGGGTTACGGCTCTGAAATATCAAAAAAACTCAAAAACAACCTCTTTTGCCGTAGCTGCGATTGTAAATTTACCGGTTGACCGGTTGGGACAGTACCGGTAAAAAACAAAAATTAACTTTTGTATCTAACTTTTGCAATATGTAAAACTGACCTGTGCACCCGTTAAGTGGGTGTAATTACGCCTTAGATTCGGGTAGCTGCCAGGTAGCTAGCTTCGCTATCGCATATTCCTCGAAAACGGTCAAACGTGATTTTTCCGTTTTTGCGCCAAAAGATACTTCGGGCAAAGGTTTACGTTCTAGAATTTTTTCGGAATTTTCCGAGTATGTCGAAGATGTGATAAATCAAAATAATTGAAAAAATGACGTTTTTTACCGTAACGCAAACAGTAGCTTTTTGGAGTGTCCGGTTGAGAAAGCGCCGGTAGAAAACAAAAATTAACTTTTGTGTCTAACTTTTAGCATAGACAAAACTAGTCTTTGCAACCCTTAAAGGGGTCAAATTCATTAGTACTTTCGGGTAGCTGCCAGGTAGCTGGAATTTGGCTCTCCTCTTTTTTGCCACCCTCTCGTAAACGGTTTCACGGATCCTTACCGTTTTTGACACAAAGATACATTTGGCATAGGTCTACATTTTAGAATTTTTCCAGAATTTTCCAAAGGGTTACGGCTCTGAAATATCAAAAAAACTCAAAAACAACCTCTTTTGCCGTAGCTGCGATTGTAAATTTACCGGTTGACCGGTTGGGACAGTACCGGTAAAAAACAAAAATTAACTTTTGTATCTAACTTTTGCAATAGTAAAACTGACCTGTGCACCCGTTAAGTGGGTGTAATTACGCCTTAGATTCGGGTAGCTGCCAGGTAGCTAGCTTCGCTATCGCATATTCCTCGAAAACGGTCAAACGTGATTTTTCCGTTTTTGCGCCAAAAGATACTTAGGGCAAAGGTTTACGTTCTAGAATTTTTTCGGAATTTTCCGAGCACGTCGAAGATGTGATATATCAAAATAATTGAAAAAATGACGTTTTTTACCGTAACGCAAACGGTAGCTTTTTGGAGTGTCCGGTTGAGAAAGCGCCGGTAGAAAACAAAAATTTACTTTTGTGTCTAACTTTTAGCATAGACAAAACTAGTCTTTGCAACCCTTAAAGGGGTCAAATTCATTAGTACTTTCGGGTAGCTGCCAGGTAGCTGGAATTTGGCTCGCCTCTTTTTTGCCACCCTCTCGTAAACGGTTTCACGGATCCTTACCGTTTTTGACACAAAGATACATTTGGCATAGGTCTACATTTTAGAATTTTTCCAGAATTTTCCAAAGGGTTACGGCTCTGAAATATCAAAAAAACTAAAAAACAAACTCTTTTGCCGTAGCTGCGATTGTAAATTTACCGGTTGACCGGTTAGGACAGTACTGGTAAAAAACAAAAATTAACTTTTGTATCTAACTTTTGCAATATGTAAAACTGACCTGTGCACCCGTTAAGTGGGTGTAATTACGCCTTAGATTCGGGTAGCTGCCAGGTAGCTAGCTTCGCTATCGCATATTCCTCGAAAACGGTCAAACGTGATTTTTCCGTTTTTGCGCCAAAAGATACTTAGGGCAAAGGTTTACGTTCTAGAATTTTTTCGGAATTTTCCGAGCACGTCGAAGATGTGATATATCAAAATAATTGAAAAAATGACGTTTTTTACCGTAACGCAAACGGTAGCTTTTTGGAGTGTCCAGTTGAGAAAGCGCCGGTAGAAAACAAAAATTAACTTTTGTGTCTAACTTTTAGCATAGACAAAACTAGTCTTTGCAACCCTTAAAGGGGTCAAATTCATTAGTACTTTCGGGTAGCTGCCAGGTAGCTGGAATTTGGCTCGCCTCTTTTTTGCCACCCTCTCGTAAACGGTTTCACGGATCCTTACCGTTTTTGACACAAAGATACATTTGGCATAGGTCTACATTTTAGAATTTTTCCAGAATTTTCCAAAGGGTTACGGCTCTGAAATATCAAAAAAACTAAAAAACAACCTCTTTTGCCGTAGCTGCGATTGTAAATTTACCGGTTGACCGGTTAGGACAGTACCGGTAAAAAACAAAAATTAACTTTTGTATCTAACTTTTGCAATATGTAAAACTGACCTGTACACCCGTTAAGTGGGTGTAATTAGGCCTTAGATTCGGGTAGCTGCCAGGTAGCTAGCTTCGCTATCGCATATTCCTCGAAAACGGTCAAACGTGATTTTTCCGTTTTTGCGCCAAAAGATACTTAGGGCAAAGGTTTACGTTCTAGAATTTTTTCGGAATTTTCCGAGCACGTCGAAGATGTGATATATCAAAATAATTGAAAAAATGACGTTTTTTACCGTAACGCAAACGGTAGCTTTTTGGAGTGTCCGGTTGAGAAAGCGCCGGTAGAAAACAAAAATTTACTTTTGTGTCTAACTTTTAGCATAGACAAAACTAGTCTTTGCAACCCTTAAAGGGGTCAAATTCATTAGTACTTTCGGGTAGCTGCCAGGTAGCTGGAATTTGGCTCGCCTCTTTTTTGCCACCCTCTCGTAAACGGTTTCACGGATCTTTACCGTTTTTGACACAAAGATACATTTGGCATAGGTCTACATTTTAGAATTTTTCCAGAATTTTCCAAAGGGTTACGGCTCTGAAATATCAAAAAAACTCAAAAACAACCTCTTTTGCCGTAGCTGCGATTGTAAATTTACCGGTTGACCGGTTGGGACAGTACCGGTAAAAAACAAAAATTAACTTTTGTATCTAACTTTTGCAATATGTAAAACTGACCTGTGCACCCGTTAAGTGGGTGTAATTACGCCTTAGATTCGGGTAGCTGCCAGGTAGCTAGCTTCGCTATCGCATATTCCTCGAAAACAGTCAAACGTGATTTTTCCGTTTTTGCGCCAAAAGATACTTAGGGCAAAGGTTTACGTTCTAGAATTTTTTCGGAATTTTCCGAGCACGTCGAAGATGTGATATATCAAAATAATTGAAAAAATGACGTTTTTTACCGTAACGCAAACGGTAGCTTTTTGGAGTGTCCAGTTGAGAAAGCGCCGGTAGAAAACAAAAATTAACTTTTGTGTCTAACTTTTAGCATAGACAAAACTAGTCTTTGCAACCCTTAAAGGGGTCAAATTCATTAGTACTTTCGGGTAGCTGCCAGGTAGCTGGAATTTGGCTCGCCTCTTTTTTGCCACCCTCTCGTAAACGGTTTCACGGATCAATACCGTTTTTGACACAAAGATACATTTGGCATAGGTCTACATTTAAGAATTTTTCCAGAATTTTCAAAAGGGTTACGGCTCTGAAATATCAAAAAAACTAAAAAACAACCTCTTTTGCCGTAGCTGCGATTGTAAATTTACCGGTTGACCGGTTAGGACAGTACCGGTAAAAAACAAAAATTAACTTTTGTATCTAACTTTTGCAATATGTAAAACTGACCTGTACACCCGTTAAGTGGGTGTAATTACGCCTTAGATTCGGGTAGCTGCCAGGTAGCTAGCTTCGCTATCGCATATTCCTCGAAAACGGTCAAACGTGATTTTTCCGTTTTTGCGCCAAAAGGTACTTAGGGCAAAGGTTTACGTTCTAGAATTTTTTCGGAATTTTCCGAGCACGTCGAAGATGTGATATATCAAAATAATTGAAAAAATGACGTTTTTTACCGTAACGCAAACGGTAGCTTTTTGGAGTGTCCAGTTGAGAAAGCGCCGGTAGAAAACAAAAATTAACTTTTGTGTCTAACTTTTAGCATAGACAAAACTAGTCTTTGCAACCCTTAAAGGGGTCAAATTCATTAGTACTTTCGGGTAGCTGCCAGGTAGCTGGAATTTGGCTCGCCTCTTTTTTGCCACCCTCTCGTAAACGGTTTCACGGATCCTTACCGTTTTTGACACAAAGATACATTTGGCATAGGTCTACATTTTAGAATTTTTCCAGAATTTTTCAAAGGGTTACGGCTCTGAAATATCAAAAAAACTAAAAAACAACCTCTTTTGCCGTAGCTGCGATTGTAAATTTACCGGTTGACCGGTTAGGACAGTACCGGTAAAAAACAAAAATTTACTTTTGTATCTAACTTTTGCAATATGTAAAACTGACCTGTACACCCGTTAAGTGGGTGTAATTACGCCTTAGATTCGGGTAGCTGCCAGGTAGCTAGCTTCGCTATCGCATATTCCTCGAAAACGGTCAAACGAGATTTTTCCGTTTTTGCGCCAAAAGGTACTTAGGGCAAAGGTTTACGTTCTAGAATTTTTTCGGAATTTTCCGAGCACGTCGAAGATGTGATATATCAAAATAATTGAAAAAATGACGTTTTTTACCGTAACGCAAACGGTAGCTTTTTGGAGTGTCCAGTTGAGAAAGCGCCGGTAGAAAACAAAAATTAACTTTTGTGTCTAACTTTTAGCATAGACAAAACTAGTCTTTGCAACCCTTAAAGGGGTCAAATTCATTAGTACTTTCGGGTAGCTGCCAGGTAGCTGGAATTTGGCTCGCCTCTTTTTTGCCACCCTCTCGTAAACGGTTTCACGGATCCTTACCGTTTTTGACACAAAGATACATTTGGCATAGGTCTACATTTTAGAATTTTTCCAGAATTTTCCAAAGGGTTACGGCTCTGAAATATCAAAAAAACTAAAAAACAACCTCTTTTGCCGTAGCTGCGATTGTAAATTTACCGGTTGACCGGTTAGGACAGTACCGGTAAAAAACAAAAATTAACTTTTGTATCTAACTTTTGCAATATGTAAAACTGACCTGTACACCCGTTAAGTGGGTGTAATTAGGCCTTAGATTCGGGTAGCTGCCAGGTAGCTAGCTTCGCTATCGCATATTCCTCGAAAACGGTCAAACGTGATTTTTCCGTTTTTGCGCCAAAAGGTACTTAGGGCAAAGGTTTACGTTCTAGAATTTTTTCGGAATTTTCCGAGCACGTCGAAGATGTGATATATCAAAATAATTGAAAAAATGACGTTTTTTACCGTAACGCAAACGGTAGCTTTTTGGAGTGTCCGGTTGAGAAAGCGCCGGTAGAAAACAAAAATTTACTTTTGTGTCTAACTTTTAGCATAGACAAAACTAGTCTTTGCAACCCTTAAAGGGGTCAAATTCATTAGTACTTTCGGGTAGCTGCCAGGTAGCTGGAATTTGGCTCGCCTCTTTTTTGCCACCCTCTCGTAAACGGTTTCACGGATCTTTACCGTTTTTGACACAAAGATACATTTGGCATAGGTCTACATTTTAGAATTTTTCCAGAATTTTCCAAAGGGTTACGGCTCTGAAATATCAAAAAAACTCAAAAACAACCTCTTTTGCCGTAGCTGCGATTGTAAATTTACCGGTTGACCGGTTGGGACAGTACCGGTAAAAAACAAAAATTAACTTTTGTATCTAACTTTTGCAATATGTAAAACTGACCTGTGCACCCGTTAAGTGGGTGTAATTACGCCTTAGATTCGGGTAGCTGCCAGGTAGCTAGCTTCGCTATCGCATATTCCTCGAAAACAGTCAAACGTGATTTTTCCGTTTTTGCGCCAAAAGATACTTAGGGCAAAGGTTTACGTTCTAGAATTTTTTCGGAATTTTCCGAGCACGTCGAAGATGTGATATATCAAAATAATTGAAAAAATGACGTTTTTTACCGTAACGCAAACGGTAGCTTTTTGGAGTGTCCAGTTGAGAAAGCGCCGGTAGAAAACAAAAATTAACTTTTGTGTCTAACTTTTAGCATAGACAAAACTAGTCTTTGCAACCCTTAAAGGGGTCAAATTCATTAGTACCTTCGGGTAGCTGCCAGGTAGCTGGAATTTGGCTCGCCTCTTTTTTGCCACCCTCTCGTAAACGGTTTCACGGATCAATACCGTTTTTGACACAAAGATACATTTGGCATAGGTCTACATTTAAGAATTTTTCCAGAATTTTCAAAAGGGTTACGGCTCTGAAATATCAAAAAAAATAAAAAACAACCTCTTTTGCCGTAGCTGCGATTGTAAATTTACCGGTTGACCGGTTAGGACAGTACCGGTAAAAAACAAAAATTAACTTTTGTATCTAACTTTTGCAATATGTAAAACTGACCTGTACACCCGTTAAGTGGGTGTAATTACGCCTTAGATTCGGGTAGCTGCCAGGTAGCTAGCTTCGCTATCGCATATTCCTCGAAAACGGTCAAACGTGATTTTTCCGTTTTTGCGCCAAAAGGTACTTAGGGCAAAGGTTTACGTTCTAGAATTTTTTCGGAATTTTCCGAACATGTCGAAGATGTGATATATCAAAATAATTGAAAAAATGACGTTTTTTACCGTAACGCAAACGGTAGCTTTTTGGAGTGTCCAGTTGAGAAAGCGCCGGTAGAAAACAAAAATTAACTTTTGTGTCTAACTTTTAGCATAGACAAAACTAGTCTTTGCAACCCTTAAAGGGGTCAAATTCATTAGTACTTTCGGGTAGCTGCCAGGTAGCTGGAATTTGGCTCGCCTCTTTTTTGCCACCCTCTCGTAAACGGTTTCACGGATCCTTACCGTTTTTGACACAAAGATACATTTGGCATAGGTCTACATTTTAGAATTTTTCCAGAATTTTCCAAAGGGTTACGGCTCTGAAATATCAAAAAAACTAAAAAACAACCTCTTTTGCCGTAGCTGCGATTGTAAATTTACCGGTTGACCGGTTAGGACAGTACCGGTAAAAAACAAAAATTTACTTTTGTATCTAACTTTTGCAATATGTAAAACTGACCTGTACACCCGTTAAGTGGGTGTAATTACGCCTTAGATTCGGGTAGCTGCCAGGTAGCTAGCTTCGCTATCGCATATTCCTCGAAAACGGTCAAACGAGATTTTTCCGTTTTTGCGCCAAAAGGTACTTAGGGCAAAGGTTTACGTTCTAGAATTTTTTCGGAATTTTCCGAGCACGTCGAAGATGTGATATATCAAAATAATTGAAAAAATGACGTTTTTTACCGTAACGCAAACGGTAGCTTTTTGGAGTGTCCGGTTGAGAAAGCGCTGGTAGAAAACAAAAATTAACTTTTGTGTCTAACTTTTAGCATAGACAAAACTGCTCCACTCTCTTTCATATTCATACTCTGGTTAATATATTTTTTATTACA
This sequence comes from Alitta virens, assembly GCA_932294295.1. Classification (NCBI taxonomy): domain Eukaryota; kingdom Metazoa; phylum Annelida; class Polychaeta; order Phyllodocida; family Nereididae; genus Alitta; species Alitta virens. The sequence goes on from OW028576.1 coordinate 40,231,006, forward strand.
TCTTGATGCATTGTGTAGTTCTGCAGTCACTGTAAGTAAAGGTTTTATGACAGCTATTTTCACAGATCTAAATCTATACAATTTTTATCATTTTAAGCATAGTCTGATTGATGAAAGTAAAAAGTTATAGATAGATAGCATTTCCCGCCATTTTCGGAGGGCTGCATCTTGTGGCTAGAACCTCTTCTGATGATTCAAGTCAATGTGATCGGCAAATAATGCCAGCGTAGGATAAAATTACAGCCCAAAAACATTAAGAAGCTGTCGCACAGCTATGTTCGCCTACGTACTAAGCCACAATGCGATACTCCCCCGGTAACTTTTGCTTTCATCTGGAAACCAAAATGTTGACAAGGACATCATGGACATCACAAACTGAGAACAAAAGTTCTTTCCCCCTTTCATACAATAATTCATACTCAATTTATACCCATAGACTCATTTAATCTTTAAGAGTATTTGTCCATTTTGTGAAAGTCATTAGAATTACAACACAGAGGAAAACAAATCCAAACAATTAGGATATTTTTATGCTTTTTGTGAAGCAATCTACATAGGTGAGTATGAAGATTCAAGGATCCCGAGCAGAGACAGTTACAAATGCCGTATTTGCATTGCATTTTAAATGCATATGCACTTACAAACATTTGCACTTACATTTGCATTTTTTAAACTGAATATTTACATTTGCATTTGATTTTAAAACATTTGCATTTTTTCAAATGTCTTTCTAAATGCTAGTTTAGGTAAGACTTGAAAATAAGCACATACTAATATTGTAAGTTATAATTAATTACTTGTAATATAACTTACACAGATTTAAAACTTCACACAGTAGATAGTTCATTACAAATTGATAAACAATTATTAGCTAAAAAGTCTTCACAAAAGAATGAAAAAGTGGCATTTATTGTATAGGTTAATGTTGCTCAAATTGTCAATTACTCAATCAATAAGAGTTGTATATACAGCAAGTTTCTTATATTATTATCTGCTATTAAAGTGTGCATTGAAACACTTTGAGGTATTTTTAGTACACATCATATTTACCCCATGGTGTCTTGTGTTACCTATTTGATAAGCTGTCCAATGTATTGATGATCTCTTTTCTAATATCATTTATCTTATCTCATTTTAAATGATGCATTTTATCAGATTTTTATGGTGGCTGGGATAGGACATGCACTTTTTATTTTTTATTTCGTTCTCACGAAATAGTATTCATGCAGGATTTCGTTATAACGACATAGTATTTCGTTATAATGAATTACTAATTTGTTCAAACGAAATACTTATTTTGTTTGGACGAAATATTAGTCCCTACAAGATCCTTACAAGATCCAAGAAGTGCTGATACTGGTTTTCCAGTGAACCCATCAAAGTTACCTTCTTTTTAACAGAATAAGACACAAGAAAAATGCACACTGTTAATTTAGTAATGGCTTGGAGAAATTAGACCAGGAGAGGACACTGGGGTACATCAAAGGTAGAATTAGGCCCCCCCCCCTCCTCCCAACCCCCTCCAAACATTTCCAACCCCACCCCTGCAGTTTCGTTAAGTGCATTTGATTGAAAACCTATTTCTGGTCATGCTCTTCTGTTGTGATACTGAGGCCTATCTGTCTGTCTATCTATCTATCTGGGTTGTAGATAAATTAGGTTATCCCCTACTGAAGAGAAAGGGTGTAGCCACATAGGGGGGGGGGGGGGCGATATGGGGTCAGATCCCCCACACCCCCACCCCAAGGCCCTTTAGAAGTTGGAATGAAAAATTTGAGAATTTCACCTCTGCGGCAAGTTAAGCTAAAATTATATACTATTTAATGTTATTATTTAGTTAGTGTGAACTTAAATAGTGTTATAAGTTTCTTTTTCTTTTCAAAATTTTTAAAGAGCTCAACCTCTTCAAAATGTTAGCTCTGGTTGCGACCCTCCCAAAGGAGTTCCACCACTGGTCAAATGACTTTGATTTCATGACTTACATTATGTAGGCCTATAAGCATGCAGTCCCCTCTTGTCTTATAGCTGCAGCCAATTTTATTTTTTCGATTTAATAACCTGGTATTCTGTTTGTCATCTTTTTCTACTTGTTGTGGTGTATATATGTATGCAGATAAAGATATCATATAGTGTGCTTGATAGGATAGGATAGGATAGGATAAGATGCTTTTTCCCCCATTCCAGGCAATCTTCATGTGCAACTTCTCAGCTGAATGGCATTTGGAGATGTTCCCTTGTACTTGGTGTCTATGCTTAAGCAAATAAAATTCTCCATACATGTGTAACGTAAGTGCATGTGTCCCTCTCTTTCAGTTGATAATCAACCCTTGTGAGTGGGAAAGAACTTGCCTAAAAGGGCTGCACTAAGTTCACTTTCTGCTATCTATCTATCTATCTATCTATCTATCTATATATATATATATATATATATATATATATATATATATATATATATATATATATATATATATATATATATAGATCTTTATCAATCAATCAATCAATCAATCTACCTATCTGTCTATCTATCCATCTATCCATCTATCTATCTATCTATCTGTCTGTCTGTCTGTCTGTCTATCTGCCTTGGTATTAGACTCAGATTAGGGGCAACAACTGACACCACTTGTACAATGTGTTATATATGTTATTCTATCATTGACTATTGAATGCAGGTCAACTTACTTAGACTGAGTAATTCTTCTGGCCATATATCAGCAACAGTTTAACGTATTTTCCGTGAGTACGAAATACTATTTCATTCCCACAAAATAAAAAATAAAGCGTGCATGTCTTAACCCAGCCATCGTAGATTTTAACTATTTTATGGTATGTTTTGATGCAATTTCTCTCTGTACAAAGAGGTTAAATAACTACTATTAAAATTATAATTCTTAAGCTATTTTTTCAAAGGTCAATTTAGTCATGCTAAATCTGAACACAATAGAGAAGAGGAATTTCCCTTCTACTGACTGTCACCCTTTCTTATGTATTTCCTAACAATAGGGGCTCAGCAAAACAGTACATTTAATTGACTATTGTTGACCTAGAAAATGTCCTAGATTTAGACCTCTATTTTGCCAAACATGTGGTCTTTGTTTAATCACCCAGTGAAACTGAGTAAAATATCAGGTGCAATACTTGAATACTACACAATAAATAAATATTGTTAAACATTACCTAAACATAACATTTTGTTCACTGCAACATTGGCATTTATAATGAATGAGTGAGAATATTACATAAGCGTCTTTACCACAATGATTTGATTATAGAGGAATAATATAATAATATAATACAGTGGAAATTCCTAATCATCACTATAGTTGGCCACTTCCATTTTTAAATCTTTAATTTAAAAATAATTGTTATATATCTTGATACTTTTTTTAGGTGTATTACATTTGAAAAAAGCAAATACATTTGCATTTAAATGTGTTTCTAAAAGTTCATACTTGCATTAACATTCTATAATTAAGATGATGAAAATAATTTAGAATTTTTAAGGTACCAAAGGTAGCAGTTACCAAATGCATCCACCAGGGGAGCTAAAGTCTTATGCATCAGATCGAATTTGGCTTTTCTTACTTTTCACACAAAAGAAAATCCAGAAAATAAATAAATTTTCATTATGGCTTTTCTAATTGTCTCTGAAAAAAACTGTCATAAAAAAACCTCTTTACTTACAGTGACTGCAGAACTACACAATGCATCAAGATGTAGGAAAAAAAATATTAACCAGAGTATGAATATAAAAGAGAGTGGAGCAGTTCTGTGTACGCTACAAGTTAGACACAAAAGTAAATTTTTGTTTTCTACCGGCGCTTTCTCAACCGGACACTCCAAAAAGCTACCGTTTGCGTTACGGTAAAAAACGTCATTTTTTCAATTATTTTGATATATCACATCTTCGACGTGCTCGGAAAATTCCGAAAAAATTCTAGAACGTAAACCTTTGCCCTAAGTATCTTTTGGCGCAAAAACGGAAAAATCACGTTTGACCGTTTTCGAGGAATATGCGATAGCGAAGCTAGCTACCTGGCAGCTACCCGAATCTAAGGCGTAATTACACCCACTTAACGGGTGCACAGGTCAGTTTTACATATTGCAAAAGTTAGATACAAAAGTTAATTTTTGTTTTTTACCAGTACTGTCCTAACCGGTCAACCGGTAAATTTACAATCGCAGCTACGGCAAAAGAGTTTGTTTTTTAGTTTTTTTGATATTTCAGAGCCGTAACCCTTTGGAAAATTCTGGAAAAATTCTAAAATGTAGACCTATGCCAAATGTATCTTTGTGTCAAAAACGGTAAGGATCCGTGAAACCGTTTACGAGAGGGTGGCAAAAAAGAGGCGAGCCAAATTCCAGCTACCTGGCAGCTACCCGAAAGTACTAATGAATTTGACCCCTTTAAGGGTTGCAAAGACTAGTTTTGTCTATGCTAACAGTTAGACACAAAAGTTCATTTTTGTTTTCTACCGGCGCTTTCTCAACCGGACACTCCAAAAAGCTACCGTTTGCGTTACGGTAAAAAACGTCATTTTTTCAATTATTTTGATATATCACATCTTCGACGTGCTCGGAAAATTCCGAAAAAATTCTAGAACGTAAACCTTTGCCCTAAGTATCTTTTGGCGCAAAAACGGAAAAATCACGTTTGACCGTTTTCGAGGAATATGCGATAGCGAAGCTAGCTACCTGGCAGCTACCCGAATCTAAGGCGTAATTACACCCACTTAACGGGTGCACAGGTCAGTTTTACATATTGCAAAAGTTAGATACAAAAGTTAATTTTTGTTTTTTACCAGTACTGTCCTAACCGGTCAACCGGTAAATTTACAATCGCAGCTACGGCAAAAGAGGTTGTTTTTTAGTTTTTTTGATATTTCAGAGCCGTAACCCTTTGGAAAATTCTGGAAAAATTCTAAAATGTAGACCTATGCCAAATGTATCTTTGTGTCAAAAACGGTAAGGATCCGTGAAACCGTTTACGAGAGGGTGGCAAAAAAGAGGCGAGCCAAATTCCAGCTACCTGGCAGCTACCCGAAAGTACTAATGAATTTGACCCCTTTAAGGGTTGCAAAGACTAGTTTTGTCTATGCTAACAGTTAGACACAAAAGTTAATTTTTGTTTTCTACTGGCGCTTTCTCAACCGGACACTCCAAAAAGCTACCGTTTGCGTTACGGTAAAAAACGTCATTTTTTCAATTATTTTGATATATCACATCTTCGACGTGCTCGGAAAATTCCGAAAAAATTCTAGAACGTAAACCTTTGCCCTAAGTATCTTTTGGCGCAAAAACGGAAAAATCACGTTTGACCGTTTTCGAGGAATATGCGATAGCGAAGCTAGCTACCTGGCAGCTACCCGAATCTAAGGCGTAATTACACCCACTTAACGGGTGCACAGGTCAGTTTTACATATTGCAAAAGTTAGATACAAAAGTTAATTTTTGTTTTTTACCAGTACTGTCCTAACCGGTCAACCGGTAAATTTACAATCGCAGCTACGGCAAAAGAGTTTGTTTTTTAGTTTTTTTGATATTTCAGAGCCGTAACCCTTTGGAAAATTCTGGAAAAATTCTAAAATGTAGACCTATGCCAAATGTATCTTTGTGTCAAAAACGGTAAGGATCCGTGAAACGGTTTACGAGAGGGTGGCAAAAAAGAGGCGAGCCAAATTCCAGCTACCTGGCAGCTACCCGAAAGTACTAATGAATTTGACCCCTTTAAGGGTTGCAAAGACTAGTTTTGTCTATGCTAAAAGTTAGACACAAAAGTTAATTTTTGTTTTCTACCGGCGCTTTCTCAACCGGACACTCCAAAAAGCTACCGTTTGCGTTACGGTAAAAAAAAAAAATTTTTTCAATTATTTTGATATATCACATCTTCGACGTGCTCGGAAAATTCCGAAAAAATTCTAGAACGTAAACCTTTGCCCTAAGTATCTTTTGGCGCAAAAACGGAAAAATCACGTTTGACCGTTTTCGAGGAATATGCGATAGCGAAGCTAGCTACCTGGCAGCTACCCGAATCTAAGGCGTAATTACACCCACTTAACGGGTGCACAGGTCAGTTTTACATATTGCAAAAGTTAGATACAAAAGTTAATTTTTGTTTTTTACCGGTACTGTCCCAACCGGTCAACCGGTAAATTTACAATCGCAGCTATGGCAAAAGAGGTTTTTTTTGAGTTTTTTTTATATTTCAGAGCCGTAACCCTTTGGAAAATTCTGGAAAAATTCTAAAATGTAGACCTATGCCAAATGTATCTTTGTGTCAAAAACGGTAAAGATCCGTGAAACCGTTTACGAGAGGGTGGCAAAAAAGAGGCGAGCCAAATTCCAGCTACCTGGCAGCTACCCGAAAGTACTAATGAATTTGACCCCTTTAAGGGTTGCAAAGACTAGTTTTGTCTATGCTAAAAGTTAGACACAAAAGTTAATTTTTGTTTTCTACTGGCGCTTTCTCAACTGGACACTCCAAAAAGCTACCGTTTGCGTTACGGTAAAAAACGTCATTTTTTCAATTATTTTGATATATCACATCTTCGACGTGCTCGGAAAATTCCGAAAAAATTCTAGAACGTAAACCTTTGCCCTAAGTATCTTTTGGCGCAAAAACGGAAAAATCACGTTTGACCGTTTTCGAGGAATATGCGATAGCGAAGCTAGCTACCTGGCAGCTACCCGAATCTAAGGCGTAATTACACCCACTTAACGGGTGCACAGGTCAGTTTTACATATTGCAAAAGTTAGATACAAAAGTTAATTTTTGTTTTTTACCAGTACTGTCCCAACCGGTCAACCGGTAAATTTACAATCGCAGCTACGGCAAAAGAGGTTGTTTTTGAGTTTTTTTGATATTTCAGAGCCGTAACCCTTTGGAAAATTCTGGAAAAATTCTAAAATGTAGACCTATGCCAAATGTATCTTTGTGTCAAAAACGGTAAAGATCCGTGAAACCGTTTACGAGAGGGTGGCAAAAAAGAGGCGAGCCAAATTCCAGCTACCTGGCAGCTACCCGAAAGTACTAATGAATTTGACCCCTTTAAGGGTTGCAAAGACTAGTTTTGTCTATGCTAAAAGTTAGACACAAAAGTAAATTTTTGTTTTCTACCGGCGCTTTCTCAACCGGACACTCCAAAAAGCTACCGTTTGCGTTACGGTAAAAAACGTCATTTTTTCAATTATTTTGATATATCACATCTTCGACGTGCTCGGAAAATTCCGAAAAAATTCTAGAACGTAAACCTTTGCCCTAAGTACCTTTTGGCGCAAAAACGGAAAAATCACGTTTGACCGTTTTCGAGGAATATGCGATAGCGAAGCTAGCTACCTGGCAGCTACCCGAATCTAAGGCGTAATTACACCCACTTAACGGGTGTACAGGTCAGTTTTACATATTGCAAAAGTTAGATACAAAAGTTAATTTTTGTTTTTTACCGGTACTGTCCTAACCGGTCAACCGGTAAATTTACAATCGCAGCTACGGCAAAAGAGGTTGTTTTTTAGTTTTTTTGATATTTCAGAGCCGTAACCCTTTGGAAAATTCTGGAAAAATTCTAAAATGTAGACCTATGCCAAATGTATCTTTGTGTCAAAAACGGTATTGATCCGTGAAACCGTTTACAAGAGGGTGGCAAAAAAGAGGCGAGCCAAATTCCAGCTACCTGGCAGCTACCCGAAAGTACTAATGAATTTGACCCCTTTAAGGGTTGCAAAGACTAGTTTTGTCTATGCTAAAAGTTAGACACAAAAGTTAATTTTTGTTTTCTACCGGCGCTTTCTCAACTGGACACTCCAAAAAGCTACCGTTTGCGTTACGGTAAAAAAAAAAAATTTTTTCAATTATTTTGATATATCACATCTTCGACGTGCTCGGAAAATTCCGAAAAAATTCTAGAACGTAAACCTTTGCCCTAAGTATCTTTTGGCGCAAAAACGGAAAAATCACGTTTGACTGTTTTCGAGGAATATGCGATAGCGAAGCTAGCTACCTGGCAGCTACCCGAATCTAAGGCGTAATTACACCCACTTAACGGGTGCACAGGTCAGTTTTACATATTGCAAAAGTTAGATACAAAAGTTAATTTTTGTTTTTTACCGGTACTGTCCCAACCGGTCAACCGGTAAATTTACGATCGCAGCTACGGCAAAAGAGGTTGTTTTTGAGTTTTTTTGATATTTCAGAGCCGTAACTCTTTGGAAAATTCTGGAAAAATTCTAAAATGTAGACCTATGCCAAATGTATCTTTGTGTCAAAAACGGTAAAGATCCGTGAAACCGTTTACGAGAGGGTGACAAAAAAAGGGCGAGCCAAATTCCAGCTACCTGGCAGCTACCCGAAAGTACTAATGAATTTGACCCCTTTAAGGGTTGCAAAGACTAGTTTTGTCTATGCTAAAAGTTAGACACAAAAGTTAATTTTTGTTTTCTACCGGCGCTTTCTCAACCGGACACTCCAAAAAGCTACCGTTTGCGTTACGGTAAAAAACGTCATTTTTTCAATTATTTTGATTTATCACATCTTCGACGTACTCGGAAAATTCCGAAAAAATTCTAGAACGTAAACCTTTGCCCGAAGTATCTTTTGGCGCAAAAACGGAAAAATTACACTCAACTGTTTTTGAGTTATATACATGGAAATTTCGGGTAGCTGCCAGGTAGCTGTCAGGTAGCTGGGTTCGGGTAGCTAACTTTACACCTTCAGGTAGCTGCCGGGTAGCTGTCAGGTAGCTAGGTTCGGGTAGCCAACTTCACTGATCTAACTCGGGCAACCCAGTGGTGTACTTTCCCTGAATTATAAATAACAATTAGTCCAACTTAGCATTGTAGTTAAATGCTTCAGTAAAATACTGCAGATAACAATTATGACGCCACACAGGTTATGCCATTCAATATAATTCAGTAAGGCCTCAACAAATTACTGTTCATTTCTGGTGGAGCAACGCATACCTGCGAAACAAACAAAAAAAGACAACTATACAGTAAATTCATTTGGACAGCGACTTTTGTTGCCGTAAAAGTTATCAATAGACTGCCACGAAAATATAATTGTTCGTACAAGTTTGGGTAGTCTCTTCTTGGGCTTACACAGAATGCTGGCAATCTAGTTCTGATTAAACGTTGTCCACACAAAAAAGACTTTCAAAAAATGCATATTTTTCTCTTTTTGTTTGCAAGGGAACTAGGGAAAACCTTGAGTGTTGGGGTAAAATTAACATTTTCGAAATTAGCGTGTCCATTAGTGCAATATTTACTGCAAACTATAGGAACTAAAAGCCGGATTTCAGAAGTTTCATAATTTTTTTTTCATATTACTTGGGTGGGCCCGCAAGGTATTAAGCGTTAATGGTATATTTGTCAAATGAAAGGTAGCCCGAGGAACTTTAAATTCACCATCCATCATTCGCCATTGCAAAGTGCGTTTAAAGTGCATTAAAAACATAATTTATCTACTCAGTGGGCGTGACGTGGATCGGTATTGGAAATTGTTTTTGCCTTTGGAAAATATACAGATTGAATTTCGGCTGTTAAACTACGCTCATGAAAAGCCAATCCAATAAAATGGCAATCAGTTTTGTGATAGATTAAAAAAGAAGTCAGTCACTTTTTCCAACATGTAAATGACAGTCGAGAAGGGCCAGAAAAACGGTTAGGGACTCAGTTGGCCAAATTACGCAGTCGGCAAACACTAAATGGATTTCCCAGAAAATTACATGATCATTTTGTTATGCTTATCAATACAAATCGATGATAAGTCAATAAAAGAACTATCATGTTACATCATACTGGTCATCAGAACTCATCTGTCAATTGAATCTTCAAAGCAAATGGGTTGATCGGCCAAGAGGATAACATGGCTGACTTTGGTGAATCTCTCATTGCATGGGTTCAAAACCCACTCCCTGTACTGTTTATGAGCCACATCTCAGTCCCAGTCCTATCACATGGGAGGTACTCATCATCATCTCATCCATGGTAGTGACTGTGGGTGCATGGGTTCAAAGCCCACTTCCTGCACTGTTTATGAGCCACATCTCAGTCCCTGTCCCATCTCAAGGGATGTTCTCATCAACTCATCCATGGTAGTGATTGTGGGTGCATGGATTCAAACCCACTCCCTGCACTGTTTATGAGCCACATCTCAGTCCCTGTCCCATCTCATTGGATGTTCTCATGAACTCATCCATGGTAGTGACTGTGGGTGCATGGGTTGAAAGCCCACTCCCTGCACTGTTTATGAGCCACATCTCAGTCCCTGTCCCATCACATGGGATGTACTCATCATCATCTCATCCATGGTAGTAACTGTGGGTGCATGGGTTCAAAGCCAACTTCCTGCACTGTTTATGAGCCACATCTCAGTCCCTGTCCTATCACATGGGAGGTACTCATCATCATCTCATCCATGGTAGTGACTGTGGGTGCATGGGTTCAAAGCCAACTTCCTGCACTGTTTATGAGCCACATCTCAGTCCCTGTCCCATCACATGGGATGTACACATCATCATCTCATCCATGGTAGTGACTATGGGTGCATGGGTTCAAAGCCCACTCCCTGCAATGTTTATGAGCCACATCTCAGTCCCTGTCCCATCACATGGGATGTACTCATGAGCCGCATCTTAATCAATCTTACAGGTTTACGAACTGCTCATTTGATGTATATTAGGAAGTGATGGATTTATTTTTATCACACTGCTATATTATAGTATATATTGAGATACCTGAATTCCAACACATTAATTAATATCTTGCACATTCTTACAGTGAACCCTTGTATCACCAACTCGAAAACATTAAGCTGTTGAAACAAGCCTTAAAATCCTACAAGCCATGCACTGAAACTAAACACGATATTGATTGGTTAATGGACCGGATGTGACGTCACAGGAAGTGACGTCACATTCTAAATATGGTAATTTGCTGGTGCGGATGGATCAACCATTAAGCAAACGATTCTCTTGATGTATATGTTTAAGTCAGATACAGCTCTAAATGAGCCATTGTTGCTGGAATGAAAATCGATACCAAGTAACAAAGTGTTGTGGAATTTTTAACCAAAGTGGGGGCCATTTTGATCAATAAGCATACACATCTGAATCTCACTATTAAGATCACCTTTAACGGGTGTTCAGCGAGTCTTGAGATACACGCCAAGTTCATCAAACATATGCTCGATGTTGATCTGGAGTGGGTCCTAAGATCAGTTGGATGTTGGACCAATGTTGGCTGACATGTTGGCCGACGTTGGGCCAATGTCGAACTGATCTGGCATGTTATCTTGGAAATAGTGAAGTTTGTTCAGAAATAAAGATTAATACCATTCTACCCAGATAGGAATATGAATTGAGTAAATATCATTTCAATTTTTACTGCTATTAGGACAATTTTGTGCCAATATTGCCGGCGTCGCACCAACGTCGATCCAATCTAGCATGTTATCTGGTATATGATATATAGATGTTTGCCTAGTTGTTGTACTCTCAGCTCAATGTTGGCTGAGGGTTAGTGCCATCGGGTCATTTTAGGCACTGCAGTCAGACCCAGATAACATTCTAAGTCGGAACGATGCGATGTCAGCAATGCTGATACAATGTTTTAACGACATTGTCGAACATGGAAACGACGCCGGGCCGATTTGGAATGCTATCTGAGGAGAGCATTCCCAGACAAATTGTGGTCTTGAAATGGCCTTAACTTTAGCACACACTGTGCCAATCAGTCAGTGCTCTCATTTGATGTGATTACAGCTCCACTCAGAGTGGTACCACTTGAATGTTAAGAGCTTTAATAAATTCACTATGCCTGTGAGTTATGTTTGAGGATTAATGAGTCTATTTCAGTAAATGATTGTTGTATGTGACTTAGGCCAGTTAACACTGACTTTGGTGACCTCATTTCAAGTCAATAACCACAGACAGAACCAGTTTTAGTGCAATGCATTTAATCAGATGACTTAAATAACAGGTCTGTGGCAGTACCCTTTCATTCAAAACAGTGACGGATAATTGGTGACCACAGCAACTGGCTGGGTTTACATTAGAAACAAAGCTGCTGGATAAGCTTAGAGTCAAACTTAATCAATATTAGGGTTAAGTTCAAACTGAAAACAAAAATTTGAAGGCTAGTCATTATCAAGTTTTGGTCATAAATTCCCACAGGTTATTGTCGGTTACGAGCACTCCCCAGATAGCATCAGGCCATCAGCGTTTCTATATTGGCCGCTGTGCACCCAAATGATTTAATGTATTAGTCAACGTTGGTCTTCATTGTTTTCAGAGTTTATCCATCAGAAGTGAGAAGAAAATATTACAACTACTACATCCAGTACTTCACACCATCAGGCCTAGCATATGCGCAGAACCAACAGCAAAGTTCAAGGACAGGTAAAATATATTTCAATTAACAGACTCCTTATTAGGTCATAGACGTTTTATTTAATCAGATGACTAAAATTACAAGTCTATGGCACTATCCTTTCATTCAAAACAGTGATTGATAAATGGTGACCACAGCAATCATAGAATGTAGTTACAACAACAAAAAATCCGGCCTAGCTCAGTGGTTCGGGCAGGGCTTCCAACCACTTGGTCCAGGTTCCATTCCCCGTTGAGCCTAAGTTGGATGGCTGTTTCATCCTTCATCTCATTGCCACGGTCCCTGCCTGTCCAAATTAGCCAAGTAAGTGCAGAAATACAGGACGTAAAGCCCTAAGCCATCCACCAAGCCATAAACGTTCACATTTTGTAAAGGCAAGGCACATCCGTTTTCCTCCGTCTGTCGTTTTATGATACAGCATTTTACCGACAATTAATGGGCATCTCAAAGTTAACTCAGGCAGACCATTGTTTGATGACATCAACTAAATGTGACATCATCAACTGCACTCAATGACCTGACTTTATGGTTACATTATTAAACAATGTTTTGGACTATCTCACTATTGGCTCTTTTTGTTAGTAAAATGAAGCCTACTCATTACAGATGCCGAACCCTGCATTATCTAACTTTACTGCCAACAAAATAGAGATCCAGTGATTCCAGTGCTAAGTTTGTGACTACATTTGATGATTGCTTGATGGTAAAGTGATAAAAGTTGTCTCTTTTAATAAAAAAATATAATTTAAAATTCACTTTGCAGTGAATGTGTGTGAAAACTATGAACCCTATTACGAGAATGAGACCCAGTTGGGTGTCTTCCCATGCCCCATGGAAAATGATCCTGAGGACTT